>MU227909.1:525657-559483 GCA_018584345.1 Thuja plicata
TATATATATATATAATGTGCATTTACCCACTAATCTAAAATGTCATATACATTTTGTACAAATCCTCTAAATTACAAATTATTTCCTCAAACCTACCTAAAAATCAAATTATGCACTAATATTACGTCCGAATGCACCACTGATCAAGAACATACCCTACACGAGTATATCTAAATCCACTAAAACAACATTAGCCAACATTTGAGATAGTTCAGGTTCTTATTTAAAGGGTTATTAAAAAAATGCAGAACAGATCGAGTTGGGTTTCTGGTATATCTCACCGTGTATTTTTGTTCGTCTTCAATGATTTCATTAATTTATAAACTGTCTTTTGCACGTAATTTTCCAATTTTTTAGCATGCTTATTATTTCCAAGGGTTTACACCAGGGTTCAAATTTTTAAGATACTGCCCACTGTTTGGGTTGAAATAATATGGGGCATTGGTTCAATTTTTTCATGGGATGGCTATTTGATGTTCTTGTAACTTTATGATGAACAATGAATTGTATTTGTGTGCGAGATATATGTGCACCAGTCAGAGAAGAATGTTTTGCTCAGAAAGAACATTGGTGGGTATGGTGAAAGCTCTAGAAACTATAAACCTGGTAAGGAGTCCTTGTAAAGTAGGGCAGACCCTGTTGATAGATGCAATGGAAAGAAAACGAGGAAAATCAGCAGGAGAATTGGTGTATAATAACCCTTGTTAAGAGTTATGTATACTAGTTTGTCTTTGATTAAATAAAAATTGAATTAGGTACTCACGTTGATTGGGTTCAGATTGTTGTGGAGCTTGATCTTTTACACGGTCTTTATTTTTAGTGAAAGCATATTGAATGGATGCTTACAAATAGGAGGTTGAAGATTTCATTTGGGAAATATATTTTGATAAGTATGTGTATGTGTATGTGTATGTGATTTGATACACTTGTGTCATGACACTGTTTTTGAACTTCTTCTGTAAGAGTCCTTTGCTTATGAAAACCCAATCACCAGTGGTCACAGGTTGATTTTACATTGCTATAGTAGTATCCCACAATAGTGGATATTACAATACTTTAGAAACCACAACAGTCAACCATACATTGCTTTAGAAGTCGCCAATTATCAGTTCTTCATTACCTTAGTAGCCTTAAACGGTCAGTCTTACATTAGGTCCAATAGCCCTCACAGGGGTTTCCTATTCTGCTAAATTCACCTCAGACTTGCACCTAGCCTCAAGTTCCAACCATTATAGACGTGCAACATGTGGGTTTTTTTGTTTTTTCTTTTTAATTTTAATTTATTTTAAAAAAAATTCTTTTGTTGTTTGATGCCGAACACAAGTGCTCAGTTTCTTTTGGAAACTATAATTTATGGTTGTCTTGTTGTCTTGTTTAATTGTAATTGCAATATTTTTACTTGGTATTTCACAAACAGGAGCTGAAGAAATTGGATTGTAGTGTTGGTTTGTATTCGCAAAATCATTATATAATGTTGTTTTATGTGTTTGTAAAGATTTATCTAATGGCTTTCATCTTTACTGGTTGATCATGTACTTTGTGCTTCTAAAAGAGGGGAGATGTGCTTTTCTTGTATATCACTATAGCAAAACAATGGCTTTTGCAAGCATACTTGGAAACCTTTTCAGACAAAGCATATCTAAGCACACAAGTTTTAATGGATCTACATCCATGCCATCAATATACCAAGCATTACGACACATGTCCCCGTCAAAGCTTTTTGTTGCAGGTAAATAAATCTAGAGGGTGCATTATCCATTAAACTTAATGTGTCTTTCAGTAGCTTAAATATATTGGCCTAATTTTGTAGGACAATGTAATTTGCAGGTCTCTCCTATGCGATTGATGAGCAATTTCTAAAAGATTCGTTTACAGAATTTGGTGAAATTACTGAAGGTATACACTTTTTAGCTAAAACACTGAAGGTATTAAACTTAAGTTGGCTTTCATTTTCCATATAGTGATTGGGTTTATCTACTTCCTAACGTTACTCTTTTACCCAACTGTTATTCTAAATGCTTTGCACCAAGAATTATTTATGACCGAGATAGTGGTAGGTCAAGAGGTTTTGGCTTTATCAAATTCACTTCTGAAGAGGAGGCTGCTTCTGCCTTAAAAAGCATGAATGGCAATTTTTGTGATGTCTATTATGTATACCTTGCTGCACATTATTAGATTTACTGCTATAAATTATGTATTATGGATACAATCATAAGTCGGACATGAATATTGATATAAGAGTCTCAAATCTTTATTGCAATAATAATTTAATCATTTTCACACTGAGTAAAAACTGTATGTTAATTCCTTCTTTCAGCAACTCAGTGGATGAATACTTCATGTCAATTATGCTAATGAAAGAAGAAGTCCTTACAGGGGTGGTGGCTACAATCAGAATGATGGGTATGGAAGTGGAGGTGGCTACAACCAAAATGCAGGTCAAAGGTATGTCAATGCTTATCATTTGTTGTGCACTTGTATATGGGTGATGTTTTTATGGTTGTAGAGTAGGCAAGGTAGCGATGAGAACACTTGGTGGATATCCTTGCAAGTATTGAGAAATGATTTCAATAAATATGATTTTTTATTTGTTTGTTGAGCTTTAGGTTTTAGATGAGGATCATAATGTGATCTGAGTTTTCGTTTCCTATTAGCTTCCTATTTTTTGGTTTATATTCTATAATTTATATAATTAAGGACTATTTTAATAGCATTCCCTTTTGTCTTTTGCACACTTAATGTTCCCCATTTTAGCTCTCCTTTGTCTTCGTCATATTCAATGATCTTATCTCTTATGCCTGTTAAGGTTGTTTTGAATGTTATCCATCACATCTGTATATTATGGTATTGACTTTTTCTTAGAGTTGTCCAAGACGACTGGCATTATGGCTATTGAACTTCTCTTTCCTAGGAGTGGCCAAGTTAGAGAAAAAGCCAACAAGAAAAGGTAAAAATGAGTACCTCAGTCACCAGTCCAACTAAACAATGGGATTAGTATCGAGAATTTGCTTTCTGTTAAGAACAATTTTTCTTTGTGGCATTTTTTGGTTGCTATCAATGTCAGGAATAAATCACAATGCTGATATTCTTTGAACAAGATAATATAGTCTTGGAGAGTTAAATCTAAGACACACTCCGAGGATTGAATATTGATTAGTCACATGTAGGATTTTTCAAATAGGCAGTACTTCATATTTCACAACACTACCAAATGTTACAATTTAGCAGATGGTACTCCAAACTTATTGTTGCCAGAGACAAATGCATAATGAATGTGGTAGTAATTTAGCTGATAAGGTTATTCCCCTGGGGCGATCCTCTGCTGGGAAAACGTCACTTCGGATGCCTCGAGTTGTTCGGATGCTGGAAACCTTTGACCACCGATAAGCTCTTCTCCATCGGGAAGATGGACACACAACAACTTGCAGAGGAGCATACACCGCCTAGGATCTGGACACCAAGTTGTTTAGGATTTTTCGTGGCTCGTCAGGAAGGCTTGGAGAAAGCGATAAGCTTAAATGACCGTGTGGGGATTATCGCAATTGGGGGTAAGGGGTTGATTACCGCCATGATGTGCTATATAAACGCTAGGCACCATTGTCCTTTGATAGTATTACACCCGTTTTGAAGGATCCATCCGACTAGGTGTGTTTGAAAACCTAAATATCATGTGCTACTATATTGCCCTATGTTCTTCACAAATGTGAAATCGATAAACATCTTGTATTGGTGCTTGCAGGACTTCTGAAAAGACGCTTCGACAAGTTTCACAAGACTCGCCTATCTCTCGACCCTCGTCTTAATTGGATTGAGCGTTTGGTGCTTGCCTGTTAAAAGAGTTCTGAAGGTATTGTTTCTTTGACTTTCGATTATTCTACTATATGTGTCTGCGATGTTCTGTGTAATAGTAAGACATTCATTTGTGGATGATTGAAGCTTATAGTTTTTATAAATTCTTCACATTTTGATTTTGGTTGTAACAATCCTAGAACCATGCAACCTGGACATATATTTCTTTACATTTTGGTTGTAGCAATCGTAGAACCATGCAGCATGGCCAAAAATTTCATTCTCAATCTGACGATAATGACTAATATGGAACATGCTGAGGAGATTTCACTATGCTCCATTCATTGGACTGCTAGGGTGTATATCTTTTCTGTCAATTTTAGCCTATATTTTGATCCGTAGAAGCATTACTTGTAACTAGGATCATGATTGCATTAAATTACCTGTTATTTAATATTTTCTTTGCGTAATCAATTTAAGTAATCTAGTAATTACACAGGTGTTTGGAGACAAATAAACCATTTATTAATCACAAAGTAAAATCAATTACGGAACTTTCATTTTTCAGACTACAATATGATTACGAAAAATTCTCTTTGGTTATTTGGAGTTGCACAATATCACTGCTCTGTTTGGAACTACACGGTTCTTTCTTCATCTGAGCTCCCTGCTACTTCACAACACTCCTTTCTATTGCTCTGATTTCTCTTCACAAACTCTGCTATTGTAGTTCACTATTTTGTTGAAGAACTAATTGTTTCAATTTTCATTTTCCTTTTTCACTTTCTATTTAGCTTTCAAATTCACTTGCCTGCAATAAATTATCCCCAAATGCAACTGGTTGTTCAAAAATTTCCTTGTTGGACATAAAAAACAAAGCCTCCAAAATTAAATGTTAATTGGTGGCTACATGGTAAATGTTGGGGACAATATCCAAGAGATTTTGGTCAAGACTGAGAACACCCATGAGAATAAGTTCCCTGATGCAAAATGGCAGTATTTCTAACAAATAGACCTATTAGTCATTCCTAACATCTTTACAATTCATGGGGAGAAGTCCCTTGAGGATTCTGGATGTACAATTGGAGGGTGTTACTGAGGGAGACTAAAAGCTTGAGGTGAAAACAAAATTGCGTTTCCACCAATTGAAGGGGAAGAAAAACATAAGCAAAAAAATTGAGAATGGATTCCTGAGATTCAATGGATGATGGAACTTAGTAGAACTGGACCATGGATGCCCTTGTCCCCTGAAAGAGGAGGCCTCTACCTGTTCTTAGCCTCTTATTTTAAGAGATTTGTTATTATGGTTCTTTTGTCTCATTGATTTATGGCTGCTGAAATTGCAGAAGGTACAAAGATGTGATGTGGCTAAGGAAATCTGGCTGCTAGGTGTGAAAGCAGTTGTGGTAGAGATCTTAGTTACTGTGCATGAGAATAATGTTGAGAATAAGGTTGTCCCTCTCTGTGGGACCACAGCCTAACAATTTACATGCAGTCTCCCACATATTTCTGTAATCTTTATAAGTACTCCTGAAGCGGTCAAGAATGATTAAAAGTTTCCATTTATCATGGGCTAGTAAATGCACTTCGACTGAAATGTTTACTTTTTCATTTCCGAGTGGTGAAACTACTAAAAGAATTTAAATGGTATAAAATTAGGCATATTAAAGTTGTAATCAACCTTTGGTGGTTAACAATATTCATCACCCAAGATATTGAAAATCGCTAATTCTTTTAATGATCTACCTCTTACTATTCTGCAAATATATCTTCTTCTCTATTTAGGAATATCAATGTTAGCCTTGCTATCAATATATATACCAACATCTGCTGAAGATCCTTATGGTCTAGCTTCCATGGACTTTCTAAGGTACTAATTTATCTATTCAAATACCACCAATAAAGATAGGGATGTCATAAAATTTTGATATACCAAGTGATGCATCCATTGTATAACAACAGACACATACAGTTATAACTTATAAACAAGGGTTGAAAGGGGATAGGTAGGGGGGTTGAACTTTTGAGTCTTCTAACTATTTTCTTTGATTAACAAATCCAAAGAAACAATGATGATTCTTCCTCATTTTCATCTTGAGGGGACTCAATCACTGTCTCACTTGCATTTAGTGACACGAATCAGGCTTTCGTTGTTGACCGTTGTTCTGTGTTCCATCAGTGTTATCAAACTTGATATGGAAAAAATATATTTGTGTCAAATCTATTCTCTAATGGGATTACCTACAAACTAGACATGTTTTGGGTATTGCTCTTGTAAGCACCTATTTAAACATCTAGCAAGCAATTTTAACACCCTCAAAAAGAGAATGTTTCCGATCTGTATACACAACTTGCTGGATAGAATTTTGGCATAAGGAGTTGGTTTGAATTGTTTACTTAAACTAAGTGCCTTAGCTTTGTTGAAAAAATTGAGTTATGGGCTGAATACAGAGCATTGTGATGATGTCTTGGTTGCCCAAAAGGTTTGTGCTGGTGTTTACAAAGGTGTTATCTATGCTGTAAGTATTCAATAATATTGCTTGCTATTTGTAGTAACAAGTACTATTTTGGCTCAGTTATTACTGATGCTATGATGAAGAATTACAATCGGCAAACCCCTTGCACCCGGACGGTGCAAGTGCTAGTTTATAGGCATTGGTGAATTTGTTTCCTCTAATTCGTCATATAGTGAGGAAGTATCATTGGAAACATCCACAAGGCGTACCCTGTCCCCAGAACCTCCTCAGGACGCATACAAGGGCCAAAAGTTCAGGAGACACATTTCTATTGCTTCAATTAT
This sequence comes from Thuja plicata, assembly GCA_018584345.1. Taxonomy (NCBI): domain Eukaryota; kingdom Viridiplantae; phylum Streptophyta; class Pinopsida; order Cupressales; family Cupressaceae; genus Thuja; species Thuja plicata. The sequence continues at coordinate 532,247 of MU227909.1, forward strand.
GATGAAGAATTACAATCGGCAAACCCCTTGCACTCGGATGGTGCAAGTGCTAGTTGATAGGCATTGGTGAATTTGTTTCCTCTAAATCGTCATATGGTGAGGAAGTATCATTGGAAACATCCACAAGGCATACCCTATCCCCAGAACGTCCTCGAGATGGGACAAGGGCCAAAAGTTCAGTAGAGACATCCCTGTGTATCATTGATCATTTCATTAGGCTTTTGGTGATTTCTTTTATTCTTGGACATCATCACTTTTGTAGCTCATTGCATATAATTTTGTAGAGATAAATTGGACATGATTCCCATATTGGTGGACATGTACCCATATGTGAGGCAAATGCCCTAGTGCATATCGCCATTGTACTAGCATACCAACTATGAACATCGAATCTCTAAGTAAATGTAATTCTCAGTTATAATATAGGAAATCAGAAGTGTTTCAAATGAGGGAAGAATCACTTAAAGAAGCAAGGTATAAATGAAAAGTGGCTTTCATGGGACAAAAACTTCCCCTTTGGGAGATAGATAATAGATCATAAAAAAGGCAACAAAGAAAAGATAATAATTTAACAGAAGGAAAAGAAAAGGTTAAGCCCTAAGAATGACACCAAATATAGAAAATGAAAGGTTAGGAATTACAACCAACACCAAGGTGCAGTGCTTTAACACATTAAGGGAGGACAACTAGAGTTGCACAATTGGATACGCAAACCATAGCAACTGTTGGCTATAATTCTATAATTCTGACAATTTACATGGAGTCAATTCCATGATGGAGTTTTGTAACTCTACATTTGTTTTGTACTTGTAAATGTTCTTGTTGTGAGGATTCTTATGAGTGTGTGCACTTGAAACATTTTCTTCCATGTGAAAGATATTTTGTAAATGAATTGTATGGTCTTTGCTAGTGGACATTGCATAGAGCATTTGCATTTGAAGTAGTAATTGTAATCATAACATATTTATGGCCACATAGAAGATGCATGCACATTATCATTATGATCCCAAACTTGACAAATCCCACATCTAATTTTGAGCGCTTGTTGGGTATATATAATACTTAAACGAATCAAGAGCCATATTCAATTTCATGCCTCTTCTTAGGGATGTGGTCCTGATAGTTGGGGATAGGCCTTGGTTGCAATTATTGGATTACAAGGGCCTCCTCTTTAGACGTTGTCATGTTTTCCTCCCAATCATTTGGCTTCGAATAGCTCTCTTTCGCATTAGAAAGGAACTTCTACTCAGTGGAAGAATGATAATTAAGATCACCTAACAGTTGAGAATCTTGTCTCTCCTGTAAGCTCCTCCAAGGATTCTAATGAGAGTCTTGCATGGTTTTATCAAGCCTCGAGGTCCCTTCCATGGTTTCTCTAGCTACATGTTCTCTTGTGGATCTAGTTGTCTTATCTCATCTTTTGTCTTCTCATAGGTTGATACTCATCTATTGCCCAGTCTTTTGATTGCTTCCCTTTGCTGCTAGTGCCCCAGTGGGGGATGAGGGGTCTCCTTTTGTTCCTCCTTGTAGTGGGTTCATGGTTGATAGTATTACTTGGATGTAGTTTGTAGGAGGAAAGGTCCTATTGCTCCCCATAATCTTTCTTGCATTGAGAAAGATAAATTTTTAATTTAGGGTTTAGACCTTTGTTTCTCGTTGGTTCTTTGCTTTGGTCAAAAGCTTGTGTTTGAGTGGTTCAATCAGTCCCAGTCCCACTACTGGTGAGACTCGCCCTACTTACCTCAAAGGTTGATTTTATTGCAAGTGGACCGGGCCCTTTCATGAACTTATCTAATCTATAAGCAAATATAATATTCCTATCACCCAAAATAATTATGTGAGTTGTTATTACAACTCACTTTACCCTAGATTATTATTCTTATTCAAGCTCTAATATTAATTCATAACACTTCTTTAGTGTGAATATTGGGAGAAAGTAAAAATCACATAATGCCTCTAACACAAGCGAAAGTGAAACATACAAGTGCAAGCAATGGAACCCTAGGTTTCAACGAAGAATATAATGCAGATGGTGACCCTATGGGTGGTCTGGCTACTGGCTCTTTGTTGCTGCAAATTTTGTTGGGTCGTGTGGGCATGTTCCTACGTTGGTGGAGCTTGTTTTCCCCATCTCCTTTGGTTCTATTGATGACAATAGCTCTGTTGTTCTTGCTGAGGATTTGGTCATTGCGGTGGGGTAATTTGCTTTCTCGGAGGGCACGACAATGTCTTTTTTTTTCAAAGAAGGAGAAGAAGAGCCACTCCTTGACATATTGCTAAAGGCCCATGTGCTCACCCATATGGAGGATGAGCTTGGTGATAGGGTTTGCTAGGATGATGATGATTTTGATATCTTTAATGGTGTGGAGGATATGGAAGGGGAGACTTCTTGTTTTGAGTTTCCTCCTCCCGTAGTGGAGAGTGCTTTGGATGAGATGGTTGGGTTGACCTCTTCGACCTTGGCCTCATTGTTTTGTGGCTTTAGGAGAGGCTTCTTCTCTGCTTCCCTGGTCTCTAGGGAGCCCAAGTGTTGGGTTTTTTGTTGTTGCGACTAAGAGCATTTTTCTTAGGGATCAACTTCCTTTTGCAAGTTTGGCCTCTAGGGTCGACTGTACAAGGGGTCTCCCTTGCCACTTACTATTAATGATTCAACCCCCATGCTATTTTGGTTGGTGAAGGGGATTATGTGATGGAGGGTATGCATAACATTTCTCATTCCCTCATTGAGACTGTTTGTAAGGCTTCAAAGGTTTCATGTGTTGCCTTGTTGAAGTTTGTTGATCCTTCGTCCGGTGTTTCTTTGAACTCAGTTTTAGGAGCTTCTAGGGTTGCTACTCAAGACTCTTTCAAGCCTTCTATTGTTACTGATCCTCCTTTGGCCATTCCTTCTCCTCGTAGGGCTCTTGGTGGTGTTGGTGCTCAAGGTAGAGATTGTTGGTGTGTTGGTGTTGTCATTGATGTAAACATATTAGTTTGGCCAGTGTTGCAGTATCCTCAGAGGTTTGGTGAGGTTCGATATTGCAGATAAGTGGTTGCGCACATCAAGGGATGTTGACGGGAGTCTGTACTTGGTCTATGTCAAGTTACAGATGTGTGCATGGTGATTGAGACAAGTTACGAGGGCAAGTGTGGTGACTGGTAAGATACTATTTGCCAATGCTGACAAGGTGACAGAGATTGGTTCGGTGTGCACTTTTAGGTTGATATTTTTGTCTGCGCACCGAGGAGGAGATTTGATACATGTTGTTGTGTCCTCAGTTTAAAAGGTTTATGGTCCAGAGATCTGCAAGGCATTTTTTAGATGTTACAGATGAAGGTGACAATGTTCTTGAGGTTCAGTATGTGAGATGCAATTGAATATGAAGGTTCGGGTGGCTTTGAATGTTTGTGTGCTCTTCATGCTGCCTATGGATGTTTTTGGGTTGTGTGCCTTCTGAATTGGCGGTTCGCATCGATTGTGGTGATCAAGTTTGGAGGATTTTTCAGTCGGTGGCTATTTTCTTATGTTCTTGGCCGACTTGATCAGTAAAACATTTTTGTGTAAATCGAAGTGCGATTTATGGATGTGTTATGAGCTCAAGGGTGTTGATATGGATCATTGCTATGTTTTGGCAGTCTATTGTGGATTTGAATTGTGTTTTTTGGTGCATGGATTTGAAATTTGAATTGAGGGATTTTGCCGACTTTGTTTTGATAAAAGATATATATGATTTTTGGGCAATCGTTGGCACGAATGTGAAGTGGATGTGTGTGTTGCTTGCAGAGCTAGAGTGCAGATCTGTTGGAGGTTGAATCGCTCATTTGAAGGAGTCAGAGAGGATTTGAGCATAGATCTATATTGTGCTTCATTGGAATTGACCTTGGCATAAGGTAGGTGCTACTATTTAGTTCATAAAATATCAGATTGTTGTCTAATCGACCATTGTAGTGGTCTTGTTAGGCTGTAAGTCTTCCTTTGGGTTGTAGCCCGAGGCATTTGTGAGTAGTGAGCTCTAGGTAGTGTGCTTGAATGCATGTGCAATCCTCTTTTGTAATAAGTTATACTTTTAACAAGGTATTGACTTATTATGGATTCAAGCCCCACCGTGGTTTTTCCCATTTAGGTTTCTACAATAAAAATCTTTGTGTTGTGTTGTGGATGTGTTTCTGATTCATGCATGCAAGCGTAATTCATAAGATCAAAAATAAGTGTTTTAAGTTTTAAGGGTTTTGAAGTTTAGGAACAACTAATTCACCCCCCCCTCCCCCTCCCCCCTCGTCAGTTGTTTGCTGCCATATTTCCTTCAATTGGTATCAGAGCCGGGTCCCTTGAAGGAAGATTAACAACTTGAAGGTGATCCAAAGATGCTAGCTTATAAGAAGGATAGTCCAAGGTTTGATGGAACCAACTACACATTGTGGAAGAGTTACATGATTGTCCATCTCAGATGCTTTGATGAAGATTGTTGGAGGACTACCAAGTCTACGTATAGTCCTCCTGCAAATCCTACTACACCACAAGTTATCAATGATGCTAGAGCAAATATAAGGGCAAAGGAAGCTTTGTTGAGTGCCCTTACTGATTCTGAAATGACAAGAGTTAGAAACTGCTAATGAAATTTGGGAGAAGTTGCATACCTTGTATGAAGGAGACAAGGAAATCAAGATTTCCAAGTTGCAGAACTTGAAGGGACAATATGAAGCCCTGAAGATGAGTGAAGATGAGAGGGTTTCCTCTTTCAAACTTAGGGTGAATGAGGTGGTGTGTGCAATCAGATGCGCTGGAGGTGCCTTAGACGAGGAGGAGATTGTTGCTAAAATACTGAGATTTTTACCTCCTGCCTATAAACACAAAGTTGCAGCCATTGAGGAGATTCGAACAACAACACCTATAACAATAAAATCTTTAGTCACTTATAATTTGCATTGTGTTGATCAATCAATTCACTTGCAAAAACGGTTAACTGGCATGGACGAGATTATGTAATCTCCTATTGGTTATGGATTACGTTGTCTTGAGCTCAATTTTTCAAACCGTTTCCCTTGCTAGATTGTATGTCCCCCTTACCATCTAGGGATGTCTGCAATGCTGATGATTTGCAATATTCAGGTAATTTGTTTTCCACTACGAGACAACTCTTGACTTTTTAGACATGCTATATTCATCCGCTGACTGTGAAATTCGTCTGATGACTGAGAGTTTTTTTTTTACATTTTTTTTACAAAATGAAATGGGCTACTTAGTTTTTTTTTTTTTTTTTGCTCTGTGTTGTTTGTAGATTCAAAGAATGGCAAGTGCTTCTAGCACCGGAACTTCCGCTTCAAAACAGATAGATGATCTCCACTGTGTAAATGGTTAAACCAATGTAAGGTGGAGGAGGTTTTTTGTGGATTCAAAGCCATTGCAAAGAGGAATCTAATAGCTCTTATAGTAGAGTGAAAGCACATTTGTGTTTTATTCCTCATAAAGGCATTAAATTTTGTACAGGGAAGCCAAGAGTTAATGGGGTGCTACCTAAAAGCCTTCTTCCAAACCATGTTATGAACAAATATATACAAGAGCAAAAACAAGCAGACGAAGTAGCTAGGAATGCAAATTCTCATCCTTTGCAAAAGTCTAGAAGCAAAACAAAAGCATTATCTATGGCTTCAGTTTCCAATCCCAGTGAACAACTTGCATAAGACCATCCATTATTGCGTGCACCTCAAGAACCAGAGACAAATAAGAGAGCAAAGGGGCCCTTGGAAATATCATTTCAGAATGAAGCTAGTGAGATTGTCGAGGAAGACATAGCCAGATGCATCTATGCTAATGGATTGTCATTTAATGTTGTCTGCTCACCGTATTGGCAAAGAATGGTGAGATCAATTAATGAGGCTCCAAAGGGGTTCAAGGGCCCAGGTTATGAGAAGGTGTGCACCACTTTATTAGACAAAGAGGTGATCCATGTAGAGGCTCTCGTGCAACCCATCAAGGATTCATGGCTCGAAACAGGCATGACCATAGTATCTGATGGATGGAAAGATGCGAGAAATAGTCCTTTGGTCAATGTTATTGTGGTGTCCACAAGAGGTGCAATGTTTCTGAAAGTTGTAGATTGTGAAGGGGAGGTGAAGGACAGTCCTTTCATTGCAAACATTCTCATCCAAGCCATTGAACAGTCCTTTCATTGCAAACATTCTCATCCAAGCCATTGAACAAGTTGGCTCTCAAAATGTAGTTCAGGTAATAACTAACAATGCCAAGAATTATAGGGTTGGCGGGTTTTTGGTTAAGGAGCGCATTGGACACATTTTTTGGACACCTTGTGTTGTTTACTCTCTCAACGTAATGCTGCAAAAAAATTGGCACTAAAATTGGTTGGGTCAAAAAAATGTATGAAGATGCACAAGAGATCCAAATGTTCGTCACAAACCACCATATGACGCAAGCCATATTCAGACAATTCTCGAAATTGGAGATTTGAAGGTAAGTTAAATTATTTTAAAAATTAAAAATATGTTTTAGAAATTTAGACTTCAAGTTTCCTTTAGTAAACTTTCTATGTTGTGATATGGGCATTTTAATTTTTAATTTATTATTGTTTTCATTTTAAAATATGTTGCTGAGAGCCACTTTGCCTCCAACACTATTATTTTGAGACGCCTTGTGAAGGTTAAAGAGGCATAGTCTAGAATGGTAACCAGTGCTAATTGGAGCATATGGATGCAATCTAATAGTACCAGGGCAGTTGCAATAAAGACAATGATACTAGATGTTTCCTGGTGAGATCGTGTTGAGTACCTCCTGAAGTTCACTGAGCCTATATTCATGATCTGATACACTGACATGGATAGGCCTTGCTTGGGTGAGGTATATGAGGCATAGAATGCATGGTTGAGGGTATTAAAACGATCATAAATTAGAGAGCAAGATCCTGAAGAAAAGTTCTCCAAGGAACTACAGATAATCATGGTAGAGAGATGGAACAAAATGACTACCCCTTTGCATCTGCTTGCCTTTGTATTGAGCCCCACATTCCATAGTTAGTCAGTCCTAAGGGAGAGTGCCACTAAGTTGTCCCATACAGAGATCCTGAAGTTGCTCACGGGTACAAGGTAGCCCTTCGAAGACTCTTTCCCGAGCACATATGACCTACAATGAGGTCTAAATTCATGAGCTTCGCAAGCACCGATGATTGTAGTCTTGATGCTCTTGAAGACAAGAACAATGTTGATGCTCATAAATGGTGATACTTCCATGAAAAAAAGTACCAACAACTACAACCCATTGCCATCAAAATTTTATCACAAGTATGCTCTTAACTCTTAAGATTCTAATTTTTAAATTCTTGTTGATGAATATTGAATTTATATTTTTTAAAATTTTATTCAAAACTCTTTAATTCTCTAATTTCAAAATTGAAAATCTTGATAGGTTGCTAGTTCGTCACCATCCGAGAGGAACTGGAGCACATACTCCTTCATCCACTCAATAAAATGCAATAGACTAAATTCAAAGAAGGCAAATAACTTGGTCTTTGTGCATTCAAACTTGATCCTCACAATACACAGAAAATGCTTACTTGCACTTGATGATGGTGATCACGAGCTACCTAATGATATTGAGATTGATCCAGAGGCTGAGCCTGACATTCCTAATACCGATGCTAGTGGCACTTTTGTTGCTTCTAATCTACAACAACAAAGTGATGATGATTTGTTTGATGATTTTTTATGATATTTGATATTGTTTTTAAATATTGAACCAAAACATTGATATCGTTGTGTATTTTGGCATTTTGTTATGGCTTTTGGACTAAAATGTTAATATATGTGTTGGTGTATTTTGCTATGTTGCATTATTATTAGCATAGTGGTGTATTAACTTATTTGCTCCTATATATATATATATATATAACCAAAACATTGATATCGTTGTGTATTTTGGCATTTTATTATGGCTTTTGGACTAAAATGTTAATATATGTGTTGGTGTATTTTGCTATGTTGCATTATTATTAGCATAGTGGTGTATGAACTTATTTGCTCCTATATATATATATTACGGATGAAACCCAAAACGAATCCGAACCCAACCCAAAAAAAATTAAGACGAATTTTGAACCCGAATCTCAAACCTGCATCCGTACCGTAATACAAACCGACAACTTAGATTATTTATGCTATTATGATTCTCAAAAACTTAATATGGTATCAGAGCTTGGACAACCTTGACTCTCACGAAACGGGTTGGAACAAGAGATCATGTATATGTATAAGTTTTCAGGCGAGTATGGATGATGACTGTCATTGAAGCTGGGCGTTTGTGTTTCAAGAAATAAAGGATTTGTATGCAACTTTGAAGTGAGCAAAAATAAGATATTTTGTGATTGTTGTTCTTCATGTCTTCTACTGACTTGCATTCTTGATGAGTGAAATTGGCTTCCTCTGTATGGTTGTATAAATGTATCCAGTGCTTCATAGACAAATAACATTGAAAAGTCCTTAAATACTATGCAAGATATTACTGCTGGAAAGTTTACTGTCATATTGTAAGGAAGATTAAACAATGAAGAGATAAGTATTTTATGATTGTACCTTTAAACAGTGATCATGAATTTTATATAGTTAATCCATGCATTAACATTGGGAATAGTGAATAGTGTATGCTTTTAGCATTGAATGTTATATTTCTTTTGGATAGTTTGATTCTATAAACTTCTACTAATATCTCTAAAATGCTTCCAGGATGAATCAAGGAGCATAAGGATGATGAGAGATTGCAGCATGAGCAGAGTTGGTGGCTCTTGAAGAAGAAGAACTTGTTCAGATTGTCTTTTGATCAGTTGCTTCTAAGACGAGGAAATAAGATTCAAAGGGAGCTTGTGTAGCAGAGTGAGAGTGCCAAGTCCTTTGTAGAGGATCAGCAAGCTCGTGTAGCAATGTGACTGCAAAAGATCTTTCTTTGGTCAAACATCGAAGTCATTAGTTATTTATTGTGATAATCGAAGGAGAGAGATATACCTTCTGAGATATTCTTTCTAAGATATATAGGAGAGAGATATATAGGTGATAATTAGATGTGGGATCTGTCAAGTTTGGGATCATAATAATAATAATAATATGCATGCATCTTCTATGTGGCCATAAATATTTTATGATTACAATTACTACTTCAAATACAAATGCAAATGCTCTATGCAATGTCCACTAGCAAAGACCATACAATTCATTTACAAAATATCTTTCACATGGAAGAAAATGTTTCAAGTGCACACACTCATAAGAATCCTCACAACAAGAACATTTACAAGTACAAAACAAATGTAGAGTTACAAAACACCATCGTGGAATTGACTCCATGTAAATTGTCAGAATTATAGAATTATAGCCAACAGTTGCCATGGTCTGCGTATCCAATTGTGCAACTCTAGTTGTCCTCCCTTAATGTGTTAAAAGCACTGCACCTTTGTGTTGGTTGGAATTCCTAACATTTCATTTTATAAAATTGGTGTGATTCTTAGGGCTTAACCTTTGCTCTTCCCTTCTGTTAAATTATTATCTTTTCTTTGTTGCCTTTTTTATGATCTATTATCTATCTCCCAAAGGGGAAACTTTTTGTCCCATGAAAGCCACTTTTCATTTATACCTTGCTTCTCTAAGTGATTCTTCCCTCGTTTGAGGCACTTCTGATTTCCTATATTATAACTGAGAATTACATTCACTTAGAGACTCGATGTTCATAGTTGGCATGCCAGTACAATGGCAATATGCACCAAGGCATTTGCCCCACATATGGGTGCATGTCCACCAATATGGGAATCATGTTCAATTTATCTCTACAAAATTATATGCAATGAGCTACGAAAGTGATGATGTCCAAGAATATAAGAAATCACCAAAAGCCTAAAGAAATGATCAGTGATACACAGGGATGTGTCTCCTGAACTTTTGGCCCTTGCCCCGTCCCGAGGACGTTCTAGGGACAGGGTACGCCTTGTGGATGTTTCGAATGATACTTCCTCACTATATGACGATTTAGAGGAAACAAATTCACCAATGCCTGTAAACTAGCACTTGCACCATCCGGGTGCAAGGGGTTCGCCGATTGTAATTCTTCATCATAATTGAAGCAACGAAGATGTGTCTCCTGAACTTTTGGCGCTTGTACCCATCCCGAGGGCGTTCCGGGGACATGGTACGCCTTGTGGATGTTTCCAATGATACTTCCTCACTATATGACAATTTAGAGGAAACAAATTCACCAATGCCTATAAACTAGCACTTGCACCATCCAGGGGCAAGGGGTTCGTTGATTGTAATTCTTCATCATAATTGAAGCATCAGTAATAACTGAGCCAAAATAGTACATGTTACTACAAATAGCAAGCAGTATATCAAGCATTATTATTGAATACACACAGCGTAGGTAACACCTTTGTAAACACCAACACAAACCTTTTGGGCAAACCAAGAGATCATCACAATGCTATGTATTCAACCCATAAATCAACTTTTTCAACAAAGCTAAGGCACTCAGTTTAAGTAAACAATTCAAACCAACTCCTTATGCCAAAATTCTTTCCAGCACGCTGTCTATACAGATCAGAAATATTCTCATTTCGAGGGCGTTAAAATTGCTATGCTAGATGTTTAAATAGGTGTTTACAAGAGCAATACCCAAAACATGTCTAGTTTGTAGGTACTCCCATTAGAGAATAGATTTGACACAAATATATTTTTTCCATATCAAGTTTGATAACATTGATGGAACACAGAACAACGGTCAACAACGCAGGCCTGATCTGTGTCACTAGATGCGAGTGAGACAGTGATTGAGTCCCCTCAAGATGAAAATGAGGAAGAATCATCATTGTCTCTTGGGATTCGTTCATCAAAGAAAATAGTTAGAAGACTCAAAAGTTCAACCCCCCTACCTATCCCCTTTCAACTCTTGCTTATAAGTTATAACTGTATCTGTCTGCTGTTATACAATGGATGCATCACTTGGTCTATCAAAATTTTATGATATCCTTGTCTTTATTGGTGGCATTTGAATAGATAGATTAGTACCTTAGAAAGTCCATGGAAGCTGGACCATAAGGACCTTCAACAGCTGTTGGTGTATATATTGATAGCAAGGCTAAAACTGATATTCCTAAATAGAGAACATGAGATATTTGCAGAATAGTAAGAGGTAGATCATTTAAAGAATTAGCAATTTTCAATATCTTGGGTGATGAATATTGTTAACCACCAAAGGTTGATTACAACTCTAATATGCCCAATTTTATACCATTTAAATTCTTTTAGCAGTTTCACCACTCGGAAATGAAAAAGTAAACATTTCAGTCGAAGTGCAAATATGTGGGAGACTACATGTAAATTGTTAGGTTGTGGTCCCACAGAGGACAACCCAAATTTTTTTTCAGCAGCTGCTGATGAGAAAACTTGGCATATTTTTCTCTAAGGAGACGGAACTGACCCCTCTCAGAAAGAAATACATTCCCATGAAAACACAACATGCCTATGATGTAACAAATAGGACTCTTTAAACTCTAAACTGAATTCCAATCAATGTGACTATACCAAGTGGTGCATGAGTATGGAACGACTAGATGTTAGGAACGACTAATAGGGTATGTCTATTAGAAATAGTGTCATCCTGCATCAGGGAACTTATTCTGACGGGTGTTGTCAATCTTGACAATGATCTCTTGGATCTTGTCCCCAACATTTACACTGCAGCCACCAATTAACATTTAATTTTGGAGGCTCTGTTTTTGACATCCAGCAAGGAAATTTTTGAACAGCTAGTTGCATTTGGGGATAATTTATTGCAGGCAAGTGAATTTGAAAGCTTAATAGAAAGTCAAAAAGGAAAATGAAAATTGAAACAAATAGTTCTTCAACAAAGTAGTGAACTAAGAAGCAGAGTTTGTGAAGAGAAATCAGAGCAATAGAAATGAGTGTTGTGAAGCAGCAATGGCAGCTCAGACGAAGAAAGAACAGTGTAGTTCCAAACAGAGCAGTGATATTGTGTAGCTCCAAATAACGAAAGAGAATTTTTCGTAATCATATTGTAATCTGAAAATGACAGTTCCGTAATTGATTTTACTTTGTGATTAATAAAATGGTTTATTTGTCTCCAAACACCTCTGTAATTACTAGATTACTTAAATTGATTACTGTAATTACTAGATTACTTAAATTGATTACGCAAAGAAAATATCAAATAACACGTAATTTACTGCAATCATGATCCTAGTTACAAGTTATGCTTCTATGGATGGAAATATAGGCTAAAATTGACAGAAAAGATATATACCCTAGCAGTCCAATGAATGGAGCATAGTGAAATCTCCTCAGCATGTTCCATATTAGTCATTATCGTCAGATTGAGAATGAAATTTTTGGCCATGCTGCATGGTTCTAGGATTGCTACAACCAAAATGTAAAGAAATATAATGAAATATATGGCCAAGCTGCATGGTTCTAGGATTGTTACAACCAAAATCAAAATGTGAAGAAATTATAAAAACTATAAGCTTCAATCATCTACAAATGAATGTCTTACTATTACACAGAACATCGCAGACACATATAGCAGAATAATCAGAAGTCAAAGAAACAAGACCTTCAGAACTCTTGTAACAGGCAAGCACCAAACGCTCAATCCAGTTAAGACGAGGGTCGAGAGACAAGTGAGTCTTGTGAAACTTGTCGAAGCGTCTTTTCAGAAGTCCTGCAAGCACCAATACAAGATGTCCATCAATTTCACATTTGTGAAGAACATAGGGCACTATAGTAACACGCGATATTTAGGGTTTCAAACACACCTGGTCGGATGGAGCCTTCAAAACGGGTGTAATACTGTCAAAGGACAATGGCGCCCAGCGTTTATATAGCACATCATGGCGGTAATCAACCCCTTACCCCGATCACAGTAATGCCCCAGACGGTCATTTAAGTTTCTCTTTCGCCAAGCCTTCCCGACGAGCCACGAAAAATCCCAAACAACTTGGTGTCCAGATCCTAGGCGGTGTATGCTCCTTTGCAAGTTGTTGTGTGTCCATCTTCCCGGCGAAGAAGCGCTTATCGGTGGTCAAAGGTTTCCAGCATCCGAACAGCTCGAGGCATCCGAAGTGACGTTTTCTCAACAAATGATCACCCCAGGGGAATAGCCTTATCGGCTAAATTACTACCACATTCATTATGCATTTGTCTCTGGCAACAATAAGTTTGGAGTACCATCTGCTAAATTGTAACATTGGGCAGTGTTGTAAATTATGAAGTTTACTGCCTATTTGAAAAATCCAACATGTGACTAATCAATATTCAGTCCTCGGAGCGTGTCTTAGATTTAGCTCTCCAACACTACATTATCCTATTCAAAAGATATCAGCATTGTGATTTATTCCTAACATTGATAGCAACCACAAAAGCCCACAAAGAAAAAATGTTCTTAACATAAAGCAAATTTTGGATACTAATCCCATTGTTTAGTTGGACTGGTGACTGAGGTACTCATTTTTACCTTTTCTTGTTGGCTTTTCCTCTAACTTGGCCACTCCCAGGAAAGAAAAGTTCAATAGCCATTATGCCATTCGTCTTGGACAGCTCTCAAAAAAAGTCAATACCATAATATAGCAGATGTGAAAGATAGCATTCAAAACAACCTTAATAGGCATAAGAGATAAGATCATTGAATATGACAAAGACAAAGGGTAGCTAAAGTGGGGAACATTAAGTGTGCATAAGACAGAAGGGAAGTTAAGCAGGGGAAAAAAAAACTACCACAATACAAAGGAAAGCTATTAAAATAGTCCTTAATTATATAAATTATACAATATAAACCAAAAAATAGGAAGATAACAAGAAACAAAAACTCAGATCACATTATGATCCTCATCTAAAACCTAAAGCTCAGCAAACAAATACAAAATCATATTTATTGAAATCATTTCTCAATACTTGCAAGGATATCCACCAAGTGTTCTCATTGCTACCTTGCCTACCCTACAACCATAAAAACATCATGCATATACAAGTGCACAACAAATGATAAGCATCGACATACCTTTGACAAGATTTCTCTATTTCTAGCATAAAATTTAATTGTATTACATTGCTTTCTTTCAATCCAATAAATCAAGTCAAATCAAATTAAATTTCCATTTGTCTTACACAAGTGCAATTTAAATCCTATACTATGACACAATTCTATGAATTTCATCAACCACAAATTCCCCCTCCAAATACCTACCAATTTTGTCAAATATGCTTTCAAAATACAAATGCATTGAAAAAGTGTTAGGTAAGCTAACAAGCTGATGCCTCGAAGGGCATCGATGATCAAAGTCCTCTTTATAAACAATATTAAGTTTTAACGACCAAAAAAAGGAAGAACCCCATGTGCATGTTTCAAACATTGGTATTTTAATTGTTGTCACCATTTTCAAACAATCAATTTTGTTAATCCTACTTACTAGATAAATCATGACATGCTATTCAGCTTTAAGCATGTTCAATTATGTTTAAAGCTGAATACCAACAAGAGAAATGAAACATAATATAGAACTTTTGAAACAGTGTGATAACACTTGATTTATAAGAAAATAGCACAAAAGACAAAAATGGTCCAATACTAATAAACAACGACAAAGACAATAAAAGTCATAAACAACTGATCTACTAAAGCCTACATCATAATGACATGTTTTAAAAACTATCTTGGATCTGTAATAGTCTAATTTTCTACTCCATGAGCTATCACAGACTGTGATCTGAAACATTGATGTAAACAAACATGCACAATCTAAACCAGAAGCAATAACAAGAACAACATATCCATGAGTTGCTCATTGGCTGGAACCAAACATGTAAAGGAAAGATGCAAGCCAGGGTCAATTCCACACGGCATCATAGTTAGGAACATATACAATTGTATAAAACTGTATGCAAGAAATACCTATTTAAGCACAAACGAATTCCACTGCGTGAAATCAATGTCCAACTTTATGACATCTAATTCAGTCACTTCCAAGATCCGAGAAAGAAATTCAAACAAGGGATAAAACATGATGTAAGAAAACATCGGCGCATATGCACAACTAAACAAAATGTATAATAAGCATTCCAAAGCACTTTAAGATCTTTAAAGCAATTACAAAATGTGTTGGATATTAGATAATCCAGCCATCTATCATTATCAAATGGTTCTTGCAATATGAAGGAGTTCTCAGTAAGGTCTCAGACCAAACAAAGAAATTCCACTCTGAACAACCCATGTAAAATCTTTTGAAACACCAGAAGATCCATAAACAGGAAAGTTTGATATGCTAATTATTAAAAATCATACAAGGCATCAAATAATCGTTGCAATACAAAAGATTAATCAGTCAAGGCGAAGATCAAAATCCTTAGGTCATTGATAAAAGTAAACTTCGAAAAAAGTTTTAAATCATACCTTTTCAGTATTAAAAGCTTTCCAGCTTCTCAGTTACACTAGTTCTACAAAAAGCATTCCAACCATTGGAAGTTAATGTACTGTGTTGGATCTCAAACAATTTGAACAGTGAAAACAGATATCTAACTACCATAACACAACATTCTTCCTGGGGCTGAGTGATCTCGTGCAAGTTTAGTTGTCATACATCTATAAATTATCTTCTGAATCGTATATCCTACAGGCTGGGACAACATGCTTTGGCACCAAAAAGCACAGATAGCTAAAACAACCCAAAGTTCTCAAAGACGCATTTCAGTAAAAGCTGAAACATAACCCTAGGAAATCTAACATGGCTAAACTTTTTGCAAACTACAAAAATGGCCAAGGAACAGCTTATTAGTTATTAGCCCTTGCCCATATTGCCAACATTATCACCAGGTCCATTATCATATCCTATGTCACCATCGATCATCCCAACAGTACCACTTCCATGCCCATCATTATCACCAAAACCACCACTAGATCCATATTCACTCTGGCTCTGACTGTAACTACTCTGACTATAACCACCTCCATTTCCATACTAATCATTGTTGTTGTTTTGGCTATAGGCAGTGGCAGTTCTGTATCCATCATTTTGGTTGTAGCCACCTCCACTTCCATACCCATCATTCTGACTGTAGCCACCACCCCCGTAGGGACTTCTTCTTTCATTAGCATAATTGACATGAAGTATTCGTCCACTGAGTTGCTGAAAAAATGAATTAACATACAGTTTTTACTCAAGTGTGAAAATATTTAATTTATTATTGCAATAAAGATTTGAGACTCTTATTTCAATATTCATGTTTGGCTTATGATTGTATCCATAATACATAATTTATAGCAGTAAATCAAATAATGTGCATCAAGGTATACATAATAGACATCACATACCTTGCCATCCATGCTTTTTAAGGCAGAAGCAGCCTCCTCTTCAGAAGTGAAGCTGATAAAGCCAAAACCTCTTGACCTACCACTATCCTGGTCATAAATAATTCTTGCTGCAAAGCACTTAGAATAACAGTTGGGTAAAAGAGTAACTTTAGGGAGTAGATAAACCCAATCACTATATGGAAAATCAAAGCCAACTTAAGTTTTATACCTTCAGTGTTTTAGCTAAAAAGTGTATACCTTCAGTAATTTCACCAAATTCTGTAAATGAATCTTTTAGAAATTGCTCATCAATCGCATAGGAGAGACCTGCAAATTACATTGTCCTACAAAATTAGGCCAGTATATTTAAGCTACCGAAAGACACATTAAGTTTAATGTATAATGCACCCTCTAGATTTATTTACCTGCAACAAAAAGCTTTGACGAGGACATGTGTCGTAATGCTTGGTATATTGATGGCATGGATGTAGATCCATTAAAACTTGTGTGCTTAGATATGCTTTGTCTAAAAAGGTTTCCAAGTCTGCTTGCAAAAACCATTGTTTTGCTAGAGTGATATACAAGAAAAGCGCATCTCCCCTCTTTTACAAGCACAAAGTACATGATCAACCAATAAAGATGAAAGCCATCAGATAAATCTTTACAAACACAGAAAACAACATTCTATAATGATTTTGCCAATACAAACCAACACTCCAATCCAATTTTTTCAGCTCTTGTTTGTGAAATACCAAGTAAAAATATTGCAAATACAATTAAACAAGGCAACAAGACAACCATAAATTATAGTTTCCAAAAGAAACTGGAGCACTTGTGTATGGCATCAAACAACAGAAGAAATTTTTTTTTTAATCAAAGACAAACTAGTATACAGAACTCTTAACAAGGGTTATTATACACAAATTCTCATGCTAATTTTCCTCGTTTTCTTTCCATTGCATCTATCAAGAGGGTCTGCCCTACTTTACAAGGACAAATTACCAGGTTTATAGTTTCTAGAGCTTTTACCATTCCCACCCATGTTCTTTTTGAGCAAAACATTCTTCTCTGACTGGTGCGCATATATCCCGCACACAAATACAATTCATCGTTCATCATAAAGTTACAAGAACATCAAATAGCCGTCCCATGAAAAAATTGAACCAATGCCCCATATTATTTCAACCCAAACAGTGGGCAGTATCTTAAAAAGTTGAACCCTGGTGTAAACCCTTGGAAATAATAAGCATGCTAAAAAGCTGGAAAAGTACGTGCAAAAGAGAGTTTATAAATTTAATGAAATCATTGAAGACGAACAAACATACACGGTGAGATATACCAGAAACCCAACTCGATCTGTTCTGCGTTTTTCTAATAACCCTGTAAATAAGAACCTGAACTATCTCAAATATTGGCTAATGTTGTTTTAGTGGATTTAGACATACATTCGTAGGGTATCTTCTTGATCAGTAGTGTATTTGGACGTAATATTAGTACCTAATTTAATTTTTAGGTAGGTTTGAAAATAATTTGTAATTTAGAGGATTTGTACAGAATGTATATGACATTTTGGATTAGTGGGTAAATGCACATTTGATATTCATGGAATTGCACACAGATGTCGTCTCAGCGAAGGTGAATCTAGGAGGCAAGGATTGTGGGCGGCAACTTGGGGAATCAGAACTATAGATTAATGTTGCGAGGGTTGCACTACCCAAAATTGCACATGACTCTAAGTTGCATCACGGTGGTATTGGTTTGGATGGGGGTTTGAAGCCATGAGCGTCTGGAGCCATTTCGGTAGACTTAGTGGGCGAAGTGGAGGAGACAATGGCCCATAATGTTGCAGTCTTCTCTAATCTTGGATTGATCAAGCCCTTTAGGGGACTTTGGTCAAGCTTGCATGATCTCCATGGGTGGATTTCTGAGCACTGGGAGCCCATCTTTAAAGGGTGTGTTCAAATCTATCTTGTAGCTAGGGGTTTTTTTATTGTAGTGTTTGAGGATGCCTAGGACAGGAATAAGATTTTATGTGATTGCCTCTAGAGTTGGGAGGATAAGTTTTCTTTGATATTGAAACCCTAGCATCGATATTTTTGTCCTGCTAATGAAGTTTTTGGCAGGGCTCCGCTTTGGGTGAGGCTTCCTAACCCGCCTTTACAGTTTTGGTTTGATTCTTGTTTTGAAGTTGTAGGAAACTTGTTGGGTAGTTTTTTCATGGTTAATGAAGGTTCTTCCAATCTTCTGCATTCAACATATGTATGGATTCTTGTTGAAATGCATATCTCTGATGGCCTTCCGAAAGGCATTAGAATTAAATTTTGAAAGGGTTGTCGGCTCCAACCCATAGTTTATGAAGGGTTTTTGTTTCAATGTAGAAGATGCTTCAAAACTGGGCACATGGCGATCCATTATGCTAAGTAAAGAGTAGATAAGAGTGCCTCATGGTGGAAAGAGATTTCCCCCTCCCATTATACGGTGGAAAAGAAAGGTGAACAACTTAAGACATATTCCCAGGTTGTGAATGGGAATGAGATGCAACAATACTTCGAGGTTCCAACTCAGGAAGTACCTCCATCTTTGAACAGTGTTAAGATTGCCATTGTTGGGTGTGATATGGAGCTAAATCTTAAGAATGGAGTTGCAACTCCGAAAGGTAGGGAGAAAAAATTGCCTTTTGGGTTGCAAGATTAGGCAAAAGGTACTTTGGCAATACAAAAACGATGCAAGGTGAGAGTAGTTTACTTACGACGATGGAGACACCCCAACTCAATTCCAATGAGTGGAAGAAAAAGGTTGCCAGAGTGGAAGATGGTTGGGAAACTATGAAAGGGAAAAAATTAAAGAAAATACAGAAATCTTTTGATATGATTCTGCAATCCCAAACTAAAGGAGGAGCTAATTTGGCTTGTTTTTCTATGTTGTGCTCATGGACTATAACTATGTTGGATCTGTTAATGGATCTTGTATATGTTGCCACTATCGGGATGGTGGTTTCTCATATTGTAACCTCCCCTGGTTTGAGTCAAGCATAACCCGGAAGATTAATAAAATAATTTCATAATTTTACTAACCAAAAAACAATAGTGTAGTATGGGCTAGGGCCTAGCTCAATAGGTGAGAGCTTCATGTGGTAAAGCACAAGGTCCAGTCTCCCCCAACCCATATGGTACTAGAGAAAATGTCACACCAGCATCATTGATCACGTTAAAACGTTTACTAAGCCCACTGCTGTTTATAGTGGGTGTTATACTCAATTCTTGTAGTCTAAAATAAAAGTGTAGTACAAGCTAGTGCAAAGTGTTGTATTGTATGGTGTTAGTTGGTTGGCGTGATCATGAGGCACAAGGACAACCAAATATCAAATGTGTATGGTGTCAAACTATTGTAGCTAAGTGAACATGTGTGTGCCTATGTCAAGTGCCATATTATACAAGTGAATAGTGTCAAGTATAGAGATACACAAGAACTATGTGCTAAATAGTGTGCAGAATTGCATTTTGTAGTACAATGATTCACAAAGTTACAGTACGACTATGTGAGCACATTTAGTGGATATTACCAGGTAGATTGTCTGAATGTACTAGACCAAGAATGTGCACATGCTACACTCAAATTATTCACCCCTTCTTAAGAAGCAATGGTCTCTATTACATTAGTCCTAAGTTGAGAGAATTGCACATGGAGTTACTTTAGGTTATATAATGTAATTTGATCAACATATTGGTCAATATTGACTATTTTGAATAGCCAATGAGTATCTAGGTATGAGTCATTATTATATTGATTATTACATCTTTCACAATTAGATTTACATGATCAAGATCTAGGTTTATGATCTATTGAGATTTTTCGGCTCCAAAAGTGGGTGGACGTATGGTTTGAGAACCCCTATTAAAGATAGGTGCAAACCCAAGTTTTGTGGGGGCTCAAGTACAAAGATGGTTGTTGGTAATGTTTACAACCATTAGCCCATCAGAGATAACCGATCTAAGATACTTCATCGCACAGGTGGTTAACTCGACAGTTTTCTACACAAAGGCAATATGATTCAACATCTGTGTGGTTTTCCTGTCGACAAGACAATTAGTAGTCGATGAGAGTCCTTCTTGGGTCTTTTCGATAAAATAATGCACTCACATTGATGTGAGATCCTTGGGGTTTCTCTGATGAGTGAACATCCCCACAATAGGTAATAATAATCACGTCAAAGCCTCTCCTAGGAATAGTGTATTCAACTAAGGATTATTTTCCCTATCATGAAGTGCATTTGAATTGTCAACCCAAGGTCGTATACTTGAAATGGGACAACACGATTTGTGCACTAAGTCTCTCAAAGAGTCATATCACTTAAGATGCAAGAAGGAAAATAAATGAAAGAGACATATGCTATTACTGCAGAAAAGTAAACACACGCAACTACTTAATGAAATTAATGCTGACAACTATAAGCTCAACTTTAACCTATTCTATCAACCCAAAGCATTCACTATAATTATCCCTGCAAGTGTTGCAGGAACATACATGAGTTATAATGTTGCAGGAGGAAACAATAAATTCTACAAAATGTTGTATATGTTGAAAGCAACTTAACCTAGTCTAATCTAATCCACCTTCCAAGTGGGCCCCCTTGGTCAGCTTCTACTAACTACTAACACAGAATATAACTCAAAATCACTCCTTCGTTATATTTTCAGAAAAACTAATTATATCATAGTGAAAACAATGCATGAAACTAGAAAGCGTAACTTTGTTGTTCGATTGTAACAATAGTATATTATCCAACTAACTACAATCTAACAATCATATCCATTTATATAGAGGATTGATGTTTATTTAAAGCATAAAGATGAGGTATGACTGATTCACGCCATAGAGAAAGGAGAATGTAATAGCCCACGAGAGAATATCATAAAGACTAGATAACCGCTTCAACAAAATATTGACCGCCGAGAAAATATAGCATAGTTGTGTTCCTATATTCCCTGAGATGATGGTTCCTTCAATTTAGCAGGCATGTCTCGCGGTGTTATAACGGTTCTCATCGCAACTGGGACTTCACCGTTTCCTCATCAATGTTGTTGATCCACTCTCAAGCCGCTCGTCTTTTCTGGCAAGTTAGTAGCACATGCATATATATTCAAGTCAATTATTCAACTTAGTCCAAATGTTAGAACACACATTCAAACAATTATATGAAATACTGCGACAGATATATAATATTTAGCAAAGTATGTCACTACTATCTACCCATAGGCTTTGTGGATCTGACTATACTTATAGCATGTTCATAATTTCAAGTACTTAAAAGTTTCACAAGTGTTTTGGAAATGTCTTAAAAATAGAGCATAAAATAGAGACAAATTATTGCCCCATCCTCTGCCCCCTACAAGCATAATGCTTGTCCTCAAGCATTACACTTCTTTGCAATTCCCTTGAATTCTCCAACTTTAGTCTTCCCTCTCCTGCTTTTCAAGGTGTAATAGAATCCTCTGGTTTTCTCCCAGAATTCCATCTTGTAATCTTCCTGTAGCTGGTCCAGTTTTGTAGCATTAATATCATATAGGGGCCATAGAAGCATTGGTGGTTGAATTGTCAAGGGACACTAGAGCTCATGTTGGATTTGTTTTCCTAACTGTATGTATTTAGGTATCTGATGAATTGTTGCTTCAAGGTTGAGAGGACTATGTAGTTCAGCCTTCTTAAAAACCTCTAGCAACCTGTTCCATCTATTTCTGGAACCAGCTAGGGCTCTTTGAAATGTGAAGTAGGACATCCCTTGATACTTTGTGTAGACTTCTTCTCTAACAGCAAAAATTCTATTCCTGGTTTCTGCTTTTGTGCTACCATAAGTGAGACTGAACCAGTCCCTTAGTAGAACATCGGGCTTACTACTTTCAGCCCTCAAGGGTAGTAATTCTGATTTTTCTTGGTTCCTGTAATTATCTAATTTTGTGTCATAATTGGCTTCATTGTGCATCCAGGACATCAAGGCTCTTAGATGTATGACTCCAATGTACAGCAAGGGATTCCAATCAATCTCTTCAGGAATGATAAAGTTGTGGAGATATAATTCACAAAGCAGGTTTTGTTGCCAGGCAGGAAGGGTTTGGTACAAACCATAGAATTCTTGAGTTGTCTTAAACTCAGAATATTTATCCTTCATAATCATCATTAGTTGAAACAAGAGGAATTGCTCTTTCAAGCAAATAGGATATACCCTAGGAGGAGGCCTAAAGGTTATAATTTGGTCAACCAATTTCAAGGCATAATCCATCTTCTATTTCTACCTCTTTAGTTGCTCCTTCAGGTCTTCTATTTCCTCCTTTTGATCATTGATCACTCTTTGCATCTTCTTCCTCTCTTCCTTCCACAGAGTTGTATCAAGAACAAACTGATTGTACAGGCCGAAGAGAATGGACTGCAAAGTAGGCAAGCCACACTCTTCTGGCTAAGCATTTTGTCTCCTTTGTTCTCTATATGTCTGCTCTAAATAGTTGGTGAACCAAGTTCTCTGAAAAGGCACTAGAGCATTCTGAGAGAGAGAGTGAGCTGATGGTTGAGGCAGTTGAAGTTCTTCCTCATTTCCTTCTTTAACACTTTGATGACTCTCTCCAGGCTCACTCTGATATGTGGGAGGCTCGTCATCACATAAATCATTTAAATCTTGAGAAAGATCTGGAATTTCTGGTTGAACTGGGGAATTATCTGGAACATACTCAACATGGCGTTCTGCAGTAGGTTTTTTTGAAGGAACAGATTGACTATCTAGGAAAACTTGAGGAATTTGTCCTCTCATCCGAGAACTTCTCCGTAATGGAGTCTCTGTAACCTCGACAGCTTTCTTTTTACTAGTTTTCTTCGGTCTCTCTGCTGCGAGAGTAGTTACTGCAGGAGCCGACTTCCTTTTCTTACCTTTTGAAACTATGGGGTTTTGTGGTTCATTTGCAGGAACTAAAGTTCCTTCACCAACTTTTCTTTTTCCTCTCTTCTGGGAAGAGGTAGGTACATTGCCCTCAGGAGTAGAAGAAGGTCTATTTTCCTCGAGTTTTTTAGGTTCTCCCTCTTGGGTAGTTGTTTCATCAATTGGCTCAGAGGGTGTCGCACTATCATTAATAGGTTGTTCAACACGTTCATCCTGGGGTTACAAAGTTTTAAACTGAACAAATTCTTCCCATGCCAAGGGAGACACTTCCCTAAGGGATTTTTCAACTAACAATTTAATTAGGGCATGGTGAGAAACAAATTTGTATTTCCCTTCTGGGTTTCCTCGGCACTAATGCTTAGCATATTATACAGGAAATTTTGAATATTTACTGGAAAACTATGCCTTATATAGCTAAGCAATTTAAAATGGTGTGCATGCAAATGGGAAAACCTTCCCTCACAGGTGAGGTGCCTTATAATGTGCATCGCCAGCTCATTGAATGGGGGAGGAAGTGACATGCACTTGCAACCTTGTTTGTTTATCTCCAACAGAGGGTCTGTAGGAAGAGTGAACTGAGCTCGAGCTGACCTAGCATTGTGCTTATTGGCATAATGTTCCCAATTGCTGGCAACCCGGTTACTTCTGCTATGCGTTCCTTTGTTGCCAAAACTGTCAAACCCCATACATTTGCCTTTCCCTCCTCAAATGTGCTCATAAATTATGCGGCTACTTCCTCATCAAATTTTGTCAGTTTTAGGAAATACCCACGCCATCCACACACATTAAATCTCTGAACAGCTTCAACATTCGTGAGCAGAACGGTATGAACCACTGTCTCATGGCGCATCAATTGCCCTCCCATTGTTCCAAATGCTTCCTTCAAATTTCAGTTGTAATCTGTCAATTCTCTATTTCCTCTGCTCTGCAATTTCCAAATTCCTTATTCTCTTTTGAATCACCCTGAATTTAAGCTTCCAAACTGCACTTTTTTTAAACTACAGATTTTTCTTGCAATCCTTCTGTTGTATTTTTTAACATAAGCAATAATGTTGCTTTCAACAAGGAATTATAAATTTAAGTGCAAGTTTAAGTGCAAGTTTTCACATAGCTTGATTATGTCCTCTCAGGGTCACATCAAGTCAGGAATCAGGGATATTTGGGAATTATGGTATGACACATGTGCGAAAAAATAAAAGGACTTAATGAAACAAGGCACAAGTACATATTCTGACATGAATAATTCATACACTTCACTGCCCCCTACGAAATTAAGACAAGTGTCCACACTTGTCACACTTAGCACGGGGTAAGAAACTGGTGTAATGCCTTAATTATAGATATACACAGTATTAGATATAATTACTGAAATGTGTGCTAAAAGTGGAAAGAAACTAAAAAGTTGTACCTATCATTATGTTGTCGCATGCGCGAAAAAGGTGGCGAGAATGGAAAAAGTGCGACGGATGCATGTGTCAGATTATGTGGCATTTATTGAAAGCATAAAAATATGGAAAGAGGTGATGACGTGGAGGATGTGTGGGTGGAAGGTAGAGAAGTGGAGTGGTTGGAAAGAAGAATATAAAAAATGAATGGAGAATTGAACTTCATTCGAAAATGAAGTGTTTGTTATGAGCATACACGAAGGAATGTTATGTTGATGCTGCAGGAAGAAGGTTTGCACCCTCTGTTGCAGGAAGTATTACATGTTGTGCTTGTGGAGTTGTGTCTCTGAATTGCTGCAGGAAGTCATCTTTGGTCTGGGATTGAAGATATAGACGAAGTCAATGCTTGTTGACCAATAGTTTGAAATGCACTAGATCAATTGTTGTCAGATGGACTGCTCCATTGTCGAAGACATGATCTATTTCATATGGGTCTAACCATCTTGTCTGTAGTTTGCCTGGTGTTTCTAGAAATCTGGAATCAAATAGTAGTGCCCAATCACCTACTTGAAATTGTTTGTTCTTGATGTGGGAGTCATGTCATTTCTTCCTCTGTTTTTGGACTATCTGTGTGCTCCAATGCAGATTTTCTCATCTCGTCCAAAGAGTTGAGATGTAGCAGACGGTCTCGTTGTGCTGCAGGAAGGTCAATGTTTAACTTCAAAGCAGTACGTAATGTTTTATGCTCGAACTCAATTGGCAACATGGTTGCTTTCCCATACAACAATTCAAATGAAGTAAATCATGTGGTTGTCTTCCATGTGGTTATGTATGCCCAAATTACTTCTGAAAGGCGGCTTCTTTAGTCACGATGGAGGAGGTGCACTGTTTTTGTTAGAATTGTTTCAATTTCTCTGTTGGTGACTTCCGCCTAACCATTGGCTTGAGGATGGTAGGGACTGGACTTCCTGTGTCTGATGTTGTATTCCTTCATGAGTTCTGTGATCAAGTTTGATGTGAATTGTGCTCCTTGATCAGTTACGAGCTACTCAGCACACCATAACGGGTGAAGATTTCTTCATACAGGAATTCTGCTACTTCATGATCACATGCATGCTTCATTGCCTTCACTTCGACCCATATGGTTAGATAGTCTGTGCATACCAAAGTGTAGGACTTTCCATTAGATGGAGGGTCTATACAACCAATAAAATCCATGCCCCACTTATCAAATGGTATGACAACCACTTGTGGATGTAAAGGCATTTCATTTATTTTTGTTGGACGGCCCATCCGTTGGCATTTATCACATTTCCTAGTATACTTGGTTGCATCTTTGTGAAGTGTGGGCCAGTAATAACCTATTGTTAATATTTTTAGAGTTGTCCTCATAGCTGCAAAGTGTCCTCCACAGGGCTCATGATGACAAGCATGGAGGATATCATATGTTTCATCTTCACGTACACACCTTCTCATGACTTGGTCTGGACCAGTATAGAACAATGTATTGTCAATCCGAGAAAATTGAAAACTTTTTTCAACGAGCATCCTTCTATCCTTAGGAGAGAAATATGTAGGCATCTTGTCAGTTGCAAGGTAATTGGCTATATCAGCATACCATGGACTCTTGATAGCAATATGGAACAAATGTTCATCAAGGAATGTATCATCTATCACAGAGGTATCAGTGTCATCATTCTGGAGTCTTGATAAATAATCAGCTACAACATTTGCTTTACTTGGCTTGTCAATTATTGTTATATCCAATTCATGTAAAAGAAGAAGCCATCTTGCTAGCCTGCCTGTGATGGCAGGTTTGTTCATAAGATATTTTATTGCTGCATGGTCAGTATGAACAAAGATTGGATAGCTTGTTACATAATGACGGAATTTATTCAAAACATAGACCACTGCCAGTAATTCTTTTGCAGTGACTGTATAATTTAACTCTGGACAGTGGTTTAATTCTCTAATTTCAAAATTGAAAATCTTGATAGGTTACTAGTTCATTACCATCCAAGAGGAACTGGAGCACATACTCCTTCATCCACTTAATAAAATGCAATAGACTAAATTCCAAGAAGGCAGATAACTTGGTCTTTGTGCATTCAAACTTGAGCCTCACAATACACAGAAAATGCTTACAAAAAAGGGGAGGCAAGGCATTGGGATGTTGAACTGGATCGTGTAGAGTTGGAAGATTCAACTGCCCACTTTGATGCACTTGCACTTGATGATGGTGATCACGAGCTACCTAATGATGTTGAGGCTGAGCCTGACATTCCTTATACTGATGCTAGTGGCACTTTTGTTGCTTCTAATCTACAAAAACAAAGTGATGATGATTTGTTTGATGATTTTTTATTATATTTGATCACTGATGGCTGATTCGTAATGTTGACATTATTGTTTTTTAAATTTTGAACCAAAACATTGATATGGTGGTGTATTTTGGCATTTTGTTATGTCATTTGGACTAAAACGTTAATATATGTGCTGGTGTATTTTGCTATGTTGCATTATTATTAGCATAGTGGTGTATGAACTTATTTGCTCCTGCATATATATATATATATATATATATATATATATATATTTAT
>MU227909.1:559534-572711 GCA_018584345.1 Thuja plicata
ATATATATATATATATATATATATATATATATATATATATAATAAAAAAATCTTGTATGGATGAAACCCAAAACGAATCCGAACCCAACC
Source organism: Thuja plicata (assembly GCA_018584345.1). Classification (NCBI taxonomy): domain Eukaryota; kingdom Viridiplantae; phylum Streptophyta; class Pinopsida; order Cupressales; family Cupressaceae; genus Thuja; species Thuja plicata. Next base: position 559,625 of record MU227909.1, read on the forward strand.
CAAAAAACATTAGGACGAATTTTGAACCCGAATCTCGAACCCGCATCTGTACCAGATACAAACCGGCAACTTACATTATTTATGCTATTCTGATTCTCAAAAACTTAACATGGTATCAGAGCTTGGACAGCCTTGACTCTCTCACGAAAGGGATTGGAACAAGAGATCATGTATATGTGTAAGTTTTCAGGCGAGTATGGATGATGACTGTCATTGAAGCTGGGCGTTTGTATTTCAAGAAGTAAAGGATTTGTATGCAACTATGAAGTGAGCAGAAATAAGAAATTTTGTGATTGTTGTTCTTCATGTCTTCTACTGACTTGCATTCTTGATGAGTGAAATTGGCTTCCTCTATATGGTTGTATGAATGTATCCAGCGCTTCATAGACAAATAATGTTGAAAAGTCCTTAAGTACTATGCAAGATATGACTGCTGGAAAATTTACCGGCATATTGTGAGGAAGATTAAACAATGAAGAGATAAGTATTTTATGATTGTACCTTTGAACATTGATCATGAATTTTATATAGTTAATCCATGCATTAACATTGGGAATAGTGAATAGTGTATACTTTTAGCATTGAATGGTATATTTCTTTTGGATAGTTTGATTCTATAAACTTCTACTAGTATCTCTAAAATGCTTCCAGGATGAATCAAGCAGCATAAGGATGATGAGAGATTGCAGCCTGAACTAAGTTGGTGGCTCTTGAAGAAGAAGAACCTGTTCAGATTGCCTTATGATCAGTTGCTTCTAAGAGGAGGAAATAAGATTCAGAGGGAGCTTGTGTAGCAGAGGGAGAGTGCCAAGTCCTTTGATGAGGATCAGCAAGCTCATGTAGCAGTGTGACTGCAAAAGATCTTTGTTTGGTCAAACATTGAAGTCATCAGTTATTTATTGTGATAATCGAGGCAGTGAGAATGCTGCCCCTGCTGAGAGGGAGTCACCATTCAGAGGGAGTCTGACTATCCATCATAGGCAACCTTGGACGAGGAGGTTAGAAGGTTGATATCTATCTCAAAAAGAGCCACATCATCATGAAGATTTGTTAATGAGTTCTTCTCCTTGAGGGAGAAGTTCATGGTGCAATCCCTTGTTAATGAGTTCTTCTCCATGAGGGAGAAGTTTGAGGTGCAATCCCTCATAAGACTCCTATTACTCTGGCATGGTATGTTGGAGAGATCCATTTCTAGGTAATACAATCTGGAATACTTTCTGTGCTGGCTGTACACAACTGTTATTTGTTTCTAAGTGCTGCATTGTATGCATCTCTTGAGTTAATTTGCCAATAAGGTATACTACTGCTGCCTTACTTCATTACTCAACATATTGTTTGAATTCTAAAAATGAATTATTTGATGAGAAATATGGTAATTATGATCAGTATGTTATTTACTTTCTGTTATGCAAAAGATGATATAAACTTATGCAAGCTCCATATTAAATCCAAAAATTCAAATTTTACACAAAGCTGCAACTGAGAAGTTTTGGAACAGAAGTATGGAAGTATCAACAATATCGGGTAAGGGATCTTAAAAGTTTTGGGACGGATAAGTAACTTCATGAATTTCCTTCTTTTTGTCCCCGACTCAATAAGAGCTATGAGTTTTTTCTGCCCTTATTATTGTTGATTTCACTGCTCTTATTTGTATTTCTTTCACTGTTTTACCCATAGCAAGTGTTAGTAATGTAAAGGGCAATTTTATGAGGTCAGTATATGGATATGGTTTAAAGCTACTCCAAGAAAGCCCAAAGGACTACTAACTTTTATGCTGTTAGGAGGGATGCAAGTTAAGTTTCTTGAGGCTAGGATTTATGCTCTTAGGAGGGATGCAAGTAAATTTTATTGAGGCAAAGATTTGTGGTAATCTGCTTCAGCTTGCTAGGAACAGGAACATAGCTGGATCCTATAATGGAACTATAAAAGCTAATTCTGCCAAATGCCACACTGATAAGATATGAAGAAAAAATGCAATTTCCAATTCATCTGGGTAGTCCTCTTATCTCTAAATGCATAGCAAATAACAACCTATTGAATACAGCTGAAGATGGTTGGTAAGAATAAGTTAATTACTACAGAAATATAATAAAAATTATAACTGATTTGCACAAACCTACACTAAATGCAATGTCCAAACTCTAAATCCTAGCCAGACACAGACAAGGAAGTTAGGAACCAATCCTGGTCCAGTTCCAGCCTGGGTTCAACCCTGGTATGTGGGGCAGGCCACTGGATTTGGAATTTACCTCATCCAACTCCACAAGCCTGCCCCACAAAACCAAGCCAAATCCAGAGGCTTGTGAGGCTCGGGTTGGGACCCCAGCCAAACTCTTTACCGACCAGTCCAAATTCAGCCAGAGTTCTGGTAACAGAGTAGAATTTTAAGACATGGTAGACCCTTCAAATTCTCCAATACCCATTCGTAACAAACATTCAAATTGACAAGGATGAAGACCAACACAACAGACATGTATGATATGTTTGCACCAATAAGAAAAAAAAGTGAAACCAAAATCCAGTGTTCCTTGAAGAGACTATAAATTATTAAGCAGGAACCGAGGCTCCCAGTAAACCCAATGCAAGCACACAATGGACCATCAGGAGTAGCAAAGACATATGGTTCAATGCAATGCATGCAATGTTGAATTGTCCAAAACACCAAACAGTGCACTTAATTACCATATCCTAGAATATCGATTTTCATGACTTGATGTTATAACAACCCAATTGATCTCCCATATACACCTCATCTTTCAGAATTGGTTCTGCACAAAGCTGATTTGGCATTTGTTTATTTCTCATATTTAGTTCTTCAGAGTTAAGAATTTGACAAGCAAATGTTCTTTAGTTTTTATATGAGCTTCACATTTCAGTATTGATTGACCTTTGGCTGCAAAGACAATTTGAATGGATCTTTTGCAGTGTTGCAGGGGTACACGTATCCAGACCCCTGAGGCGTGACCTGGGTACTTGGACGCACCTCCCACACCCAGTACGCAGTGGGGTACGGACACATTTGATTGGAACGCAACGGAAGCAATAAAAAAGTAGTGCGCTGTCAGGAAATGACAAAAATAGAACCTAATATTGACCAACGCAGAAGAAAATACAAGCCGGTAAAAGTCAAAACAGAAGGTAAAAGTCACTGAAGAAAAATAAGAGCCTGTCACAGAAAATACAAAGCAATGAAACAGAAAAATTGAAGGTGTTTCCGAGCCGGAACAGTCTCCATGTTAGGGCTGAACCTGCACAGAAGAAAGCAGAAAGAAGAAACGAAGGTAAGCTACCATTTTTGGCTTTAGACTTTCGTATTGTTGCCTGCTAAATAACTTAATAAAATTCAGATGTATCGATGCCTGCTAAATCACAAAAGTTTTCCAGTAAAGTTTTCCAACTTCCATTAAGAAAATGTATCGATGCCTGCCATTGTTTCATTTGAGAACTTTCAGTTTTCTTCGCTTCATTTTTCTGATTTTCCAATGCTCAACTTATATATCGGTGCTAGAGATGCAATATATTAGCTAATATAATGTATCTCAAAGCATCATAAATTGAAAATTATAAACATTAAAAAACGAAAAAATAATTAATTTAAATAATTAAAATTATAGACATTAAAAAATGAAAATAATTAATTTAAATAAATAAAATTATAAAACTCTGTTTAAAACTTTCATGCAGCTATAAAATGAATATTAAATTTTAAAATACAAATACTGCTAGTAACAGCACTAGCTGTTAATAAAATATTTGTTTAATTTGGATACAAAATGCTACATGCGTATTAAAATTTAAAAATTAAAATTCTGATAATAAGCATCAGCAGTGTGTAAATTTTAAAAAATTTATACATCTACCTTGTTCTACTGCTACTGAATTTGACTGTGACACTAACAGTCAATTAATTATGCAAAATTGCAAACTAAAAGCTAATATTTTTTAATTTTTCCATGTAGAATGTTGGGAGGAAGAAAGCAAGGATTGTATCCACTGGGGAAGTATGTTGATCGTATCCCAGGTCTGAAGGGTTCAAAGAACAGGCACAATCAAACATAAGCTTTGTCCGTTACCATGGAAAGGCACTTACACAAGGGTGAAGGCTCATTTCCAAACTGGGGTAGGTGTTGATCCTTGTGAAAATGAGACGGAATGATCTGATGCTGTGAGGGATCAAGAAAGGGCTGATGGGAAAGTTGCTAATTGGAGCTCTCGTGTTTCAACAACAGGGCCAATTGCTACAACTTGAAGTCAGAATAGAGAGTCAAAGGTAGATGTCTCTTATACAGATCTATCAGCAGAATATGCTTGCAAGAGACCACACATTGATAGCTCAAATCCCATTGGAAGATTGTTTTGATGTCGAAGGTCTAGAAGCAATTGATGCACCGATTGCACGATTCTTTTATGCAAATGGAATAGCATTCAATGTTGCTCAATCAACTTTCTACACTGAGATGGTTTATGCTATCAATAATGCACCAGCAGGGTATAAATCACCGGGATATGAAAAGCTTCACACTACTCTAATCGATAAAGAAAAAAATCGATTAGATGAACAAACTGCACCAGTAAAAAGAGTGTGGGCTACAAAAGGTTGCAGTATTTTGATGGATGGGTGGATAGATGCTCGAAATTGGCCACTGCTTCATATCATGGTAACATGCAGCAAAGGGCCTTATTTTTTGAAGGCTTATTTTTTTAAGGAATATATTGTTCAGGGTAAGAGAAGAATGAAGAATTTCTACATAACCAGCAATATGAGGGCATTGAAGAAGTGGGGGCAACAAATGTGGTGCAAGTTGTTATCAATGCTGCCCCAGTTTGTAAAGCAGCAGGCATGTTAACACACTTCTTCATTGTGTTGCATATGCTCTTAATCCTAAATGGTGTGATATACAGGTGACTAAGAAGAGGGCTGCACAACAAGATAGTGAAAAGATTTTGGTCTGCAATAATAAAGATTTATGGCCGAGGTAAGGATGCTTCAAATTTGAAGTGTCAATGAAATAAGTTTTCACATGGAAGCTTTATATGAGATTACAGTAAAGAAATACCCTATAGAGTAGTGGTGGAACCATGGAGATGAAACCCCTGAATTGCAATCATTTGCAATAAGATTGCTTTCACAAGTAGCTAGCTCTTCATCTTGTGAGAGAAATTGGAATACTTACAAGTTCGTCCATTCACTAAAGAGAAACCGGTAAGGGTCAAAGAAAGCAGAGAACCTGGTGTACATTGTTAGCTCACTTCGTCTTCTATCTCATGTAGATCCTAGATACGATGAGGGCCCTTCATCAAAATGGGATCAAATTCCACCTGATAGAGAAGTTACTGCCCTTGTGGATGAAGAGGTTGAAGTAGATGGTCTTACTGACATACCTCCTATTATTCTACCAACAGAGGAACTTGAGTTTGAGAGCAATGACTATTTGGAGAACATCATAGCTGAGGACCTTGATATGGATGATCAAGGCATAGAAGATTAGATGATTAAGATTTCTGATTTTTGTTTCAGTTTTTTGTCTATGTATCAGCTTGTTGTTTATCAAGCTTATTTCAATATGTAATCAATGATCAGTTTAAAACTTTGATACAATGATTGTATGACATTTATGTACTTAAATCTTCAAAGTTAATGTTTGATAATAAACTTTATCACTATTCTTGTTTTGAAAACTCAATGTCATTAAGATGAAGAGGTTGAAGTAGACGGTCTTACTGACATACCTCCTATTATTCTACCAACAGAGGAACTTGAGTTTGAGAGCGATGACTATTTGGAGAACATCATAGCTGAGGACCTTGATATGGATGATCAAGGCATAGAAGACTAGATGATTAAGATTTCTGATTTTTGTTTCAGTTTTTTGTCTATGTATCAGCTTGTTGTTTATCAAGCTTATTTCAATATGTAATCACTGATCAGTTTAAAACTTTGATACAATGATTGTATGACATTTGTGTACTTAAATCTTCAAAGTTAATGTTTGATAATAAACTTTATCACTATTCTTGTTTTGAAAACTCAATGTCATTATATTTTCAGATTTTCTATTAAATATTAAATTATAGTAAAAAAATTGACATCTCCAAGCCCCCATCTCTTATTTTTTAAAAAACAGCCATACCCATACCCGTCTCCGAAGTACCCAAGTACCCCCGTCTCCGCGCAACTATGATCTTTTGTAATGTCATTGGAGTTTTATTTCTTTTCTTCCTCAAGAATGTGAGACATAAAGCCCAGTTTGGAAGTCTACAGGAGATTCTTGTAGCATGTAATTGTGTACGTTTATGTAGGACTCAAAAACATGATATAACTCTAAGCGTTAAGTGTCAAAGAAATATATAATATATTGTCAACTCCAACTGTGAGCCTCAGTCAAATACGCTATCAATTCTTGCTTCATTAAGAATAAGTAGTCATATGACATTTCATGACTTAAGATATACTAAGAGATATCTGAAAGTTTGCATCTGGTTTAGTACCTCAAATATCAATAGTATGTCCACTAATTGACAACACCACAAAAAATTACCGCATCCACTTGTATCAAGCACCTACAATATCTTGGAGTAATAAACATAAAAATGATTGGTTGATGCATTGCAGTTGTGTAAATAAGGCTTCAGGCCACATCAAACAAAGTTGTAACAAAATCCACCTCATTACGGTGGGACCAATATAACTGGATATGCCTTCTGCCTAAAGTTATGGTCACCATTTAAGATACACATTTCTCCAATACTGGTTTGAATACAGATCAGATAGACACCAAATAAATATTAGTATGATATTTCCCAAAAGCACACAATTGAGTGATGAATTAAATGCAATAATTACATAATCCAAGTAATGTCACAAAATATAATTTAAAAAATGGAAAATGTCAAAAAGAAAAACATTTACCTATGACACAATGACACAAAATGTCCATCTTATTATATCAACAAACCAAATGACAATGTTCTTCTGGCGTTAACCGTGTGCTACTAGACACGCCATCAGCAAAAGGACTAAAGCCTCTGCTTAAGGATAGAATGCAGAGAAAGAGAGACAGAGGCAATACCTCATATGAACTTTACAAAAGGCAGATCTCTTCATGAGTCATTGGGATGAAAAGATGCGAGGAAATTGGATTGGTCTTGCTCTACCACCCTTTATTGGTGTAGGCAATCCTGAGAAGGAACTAAAACGCAAAGAATGCAAATGGTCTTTACCATCGGAAGGATGGTTTAAACTTAACTTTGATGGAGCATCCCGGGGTAACCCTGGTGATGCAGGAATTGGATGCAGTATTCATGACAGCAAGGGCTCAGAAATTGCAATTTTGGCCGCCCACATCGGATTTGAGACTAACAATTGGGCTGAAATGACGGCTCTAGTTAGAGGTCTCCAATTATGCAAAAACTTAGGGATTGAATATTTGGAAATTGAGGGGGACTCTGCAATTATTATAAACGCTTTAAGGAAAGGAAATACACCGAACTGGAAACTAAATTCCCTCCTCTCACAAGCTCTAACCTTATGTCAATCATTCAAGAAGATAACCATGAACCACATCTATCGAGAAGGAAATATAAGAGTAGATGGCATCACCTTATCTTAAGCCATACCCTCGCGAGTAGCCCAAGTGCAATAAGACCATCCCTCTAACATAATAACGCGTTCGATCTTATAGATATGGAAACATAAAATGCATTCATATATGTATATAGATATGCAGGTATGTATGTACGTATGTACATATGTATGTATGTATGTATGTATGTAGGTATGTACATATGAAAGTATGTACATATGTATGTATATATGTATGTAGGTATGTATGTATATATGTATGTATGCATGTACATATTTTTATACATATGCAGATAACCTACTTTCCCCTCTCGCATACACCGGTACCATCATTTAAACACATAATGCTCACACACACAATTTCATATCCTTATACATATATTCATATTTATATATACATATATATATATAAATATATATATATACATATATATTTATATATCTATATGGATACTGGTACATAAATATATTCACATCCATATATATATATATATATATATATATTTCGTTTCTGCATTTTTTTTTTTTATCAGTAAAAGGCCGAGGCCGTGTCTTTTATAAATTTTTAAAACAGATACATAAATCTCCATTCAATGCAGGCACTGGTAGGAAAGAATGGAAAAGAAAACCTCCAGTCTAGCCCGGGACCAAAGTCCAGATTATAAAAGTATACAGGAGCAGATATGAGGGCATTCCCTCATTTACAAGAAATAATGAAGGCATACCTTCATTTACAGAATTCCGGATTATTTACAAAAAATTCAGAATCTTATTCTGGAAATTTCATGATTGCCCCATCCCGTAGGCATGTTCCCGAAAGATAGCATCCAAAAAGGTACAGGTAGTCAGTACTCTAGTTCAGTTTTGTTGTTCCTGCACATATCAGAAAAACAAAAACAACAACTGCAGAAACCCTATCTAATCATACTGAATTGGTTAGCCTTTCTAGCGCAGGAAAGGATAAAAGAGGCGAATAAACATACTTGAATCTAAAATTTTAGGCACTAGTATTAAAGAGACCTATGTCGATTAGGATATGTCAATACTTATTTGTGTGTAGATGGCTATGTGAGTATATATATATGTATGTAAAACACTGTCTTTATATATACGTATATATATGTATAAGTATATGGATATAAATATATATCTATAATAATATTTATATGGATATAAATATATATATATATATATATTTAAATATGTGTATATAAATATATATATAAGTAGATATATAATGTATATATGATTGTGTACACAAATGGTGAGAATATGTGATGGTGTATGTGTGTACATGAGACCTGATCCGTCTTAGAAGTTTAGACTTATTAGCAAGCTAGATAAAGAGAATTGATCAATTAGTGGTCGTAATAGAGGCAAAGTAGGTTCAAAAAGAAGAAGTATTGAGACATCCTAAGAGTAAAATGGTGTTTATCTGTAGTTGCCGCATCATAACATTTAATTATGAGTACACAAATGTATAAGTCAATTAAACATAAATGTTAAAAAGGAATGCTTAAATACAGGTATGTATGAGCTTTATATATATTTCTGTCCATTTGTGCATATATGTGTAGATGTATACACTTGTATATTTGTGCCCATATATATTAATCAAGATTTAATCTATGATTCTAATTTTACCTACTTTAATTTAGAAAGCATGCATCTTGAATGTGAACCTGGAGGGCGACTTGATTCAGATATAGAATCAGGGAACAAAAACAGGAAAATTAAAATGAAATAGCGGTCCTGAGTTCCAATAAAAAAAAAACATTAAAAGCTTATTCCTTGTTGACATTTCAAAGATCTAAGATTATATCTTCATTGCTAACATTGCGGTGTCTCGGAGGGCTAAGCGGCTCAATACAGTAGCTTAGTTCATCATCATTTTCCCAAGCACTGACTTGATCCTCAATAATATAGTTGTCAATCCAATTTGGAGCTTCCGAGCCACAGACATGACAAAAGCAGAGCAAGAAGTTTAGGTTCCTCCTTACAATGGGTGCCCAGCTAACTAGATATTTTATGTCTTCAGTTACCAAAATGGGATAGGTGGGAACCGCTCTTCCCCCAATAATAGGGGTATCATAGAAGCATGGTTTGGGGATAGTGAGATCGCTTCTGGTGTTGGACAAAGCCTTATCCAGATCCCCTAAATACATGTTTTTGAACAGCCTTCGACATAGAGTAGCTATCCGGAGTTTATCAGTATCTACTTGAAAGGCAGCAGCTAAGAAAAGGGCAGGGATCTCAGAATTCACTCTATATTTATCCGAGTTAAAGATGATGTCTATGCCCAGGACTCTATAGACCGCTCGGATAACCAGAAAGTGTGAGGACAAAAGGATATTTTCTAATCTTTTCCCTGTGATTGGCCTATCGAAAGCAATTTGCACCTTGGGGCCTCTCAACTTAATGGGAGTCATCATTTTTGAAATATTCAATTAAGAGGCAACACCAGAGCTGGGACCATAGGTACAAAGGGAGGGGATTAAATAGGAAACGTAGCAAAGGAGGGATGGCATCAGAATGTGAAGCAGCGTCGATTGGGATTTAGATGAGAACAGCTGCAGATGCAAGATAAAAATAAATAAGGGAGATGAGGAGTTACTAACAATATGAGGAGAGATCTAGGATAAGCTAAGGGGCAAAAGACAAGAAGGGTAATGCCAACCGACTATAGAAAGCGAACACAAACACTGGAAGTTAATTTACATTCCTGTCTTATGCAAATCAAATACTGAGTTGAGCAACTGAGAAAATTGAGATTGAGCCGCATAATGAGATCTATGTAAATGAAAATATAGATGGTATATATGTATATATATAAATATATATATATATATATATTTATGTTTATATATATGTATAAATGTGTATATATATATATATATATATATATATATGTGTGTGTGTGTGTGTGTGTGTTTACATATATATAAATGAATATATATATATATATAGATATACATATATATATAAGTATATTGTTATATATATACGAATATGTATATAAGTATATTTATATATACAGATTTGTGTGTTTATGTATATATCAGTATATTTATATATAAATATGTATACATACATATATATATATATATAATAAAATAAATGAAAAGAATAATACTTCTGCAAGATTCCTAACACAGATTTCCTATGAACCGGGGAATTTACTTAAACATCTAATAGTAGCTAATTCTAAAGATATCTCTTCGTACCGCATTACCCTCTTCAACTAACCAACAATTTATTCTATAATCCATATAATATGAGCTTCCCTAAATTATATCGAGAGTTTTGCGCTTATAATACTCAAAAAGCATTCAAAGTTTTAGCAAAAATAACTATAACATTTTAAACTGTTCGAGGGTGATATCTTAACTTTGAGAAAAAACTATGGTTTCTTCCTCATTGGCGTGTGAAAAACCAGTTCTTCTTCATCAGATTCTTCGATGCCCAAGTCGAACCTTCTTTTACCTTTAACTGCTTTGAATCCTTTAGTCGTTTTCCTGAGAATAGCAGGCGGGAACATTTGAATGTCCTCAAGTGTTATGGACCCAAAATCAGCTTCAACCTTAAAACCTTCAGCATCCAAGTATTCTTTCACCCATTTAACATCTTCACTCGGTTTCACCCGAATCCATTTCAGGAGGAAGTCGACATTCCTTCTGATGATGCCCAATCTGTTATAAAAAGCCTTATTATCTTTAAAGACCAAAATCGGCCTTCTCACACATAGGGTACTGTTAGCCAACGAGCCCATAGGGTTTGCGTAATAATCTTCCGGGAAGGGGATCATTAAGTCATTATTAATACTATTAATAGCAAGAAGAATACCATTACAGTATTTATCATTGAAGAGTTGAATACAAGCGCAGATAACTTCACATTTAGGGATTTTCAGGGTGAGGAGGATAGCTGCAAATGTGCCAACAATGTCGCAATTGACCCTATACACGTATTTGTAGTTGAAGGCCTCCTCCCCCATGATTCGCTCCATGACCCTTTTGCCCACATCGTCTGTTTCAAGCAATTTGTCCCATCTCTCTGGTTTGATTGGACCTCTAAAGGCTCGAAGGTATTTTTCCTCAACGCTAATGAGTTTGATATTTGTCTCCATACCACTTCTTAGCAGAAGATGCACTGGGAGTAAATAACACTGCAATCTTCTGAATGAAGAATGAGCAAATGAATTGTATTTAAGTCTATAAAAACCCTATTTTAATCTCTCATTGGAGGTTGCTACGGCGCAATAAATGTTGATGGCTTGAGAAATTTATTAGCTCATCTATAATAGTCAGATGAGGCTAAGTCATGTTGCGCAGGATGACTTATGTGAATCATTACATCAAAGGCAAGTGCTTTTGATGTGATGTATTGCAATTAGCTCAAAATATATGATGATTAGGAGACGCTATCCTTGTTATGTATGTGGAGCTTAATCAGACTCAGTTTCTTTCGGTGCGGTTTCCCCCCAGACAATGACTTAATAATATTGTAAAGGGTCGACCATTGATTTTCTATTAGTCGGAGTATTTTTTGCCCTAATTAGGTTAGGTCAAATATGCTTGTGAAAAGGGCTTAGAGTTTCGAGATTTCATTGTATGAGGGATTTTTCGTAGCTTCCTGTGACGGTATTGAGTTGCAGGTTTCAAATTGTAATCGCTGGATAATAATAAAAATATTGGACTCGCTGTTGGTGGACGTAGCCTAGGGATTGGGTGAACCACGTTAAATCTCTATGTCATTTGTGTTCTCTTATGTGCATTTATATTTGCATTATTCTGCTTATTGTTCTAACAATCCTATGTATATAAATAGTGGATAAATGGTGAAGGGATTAACATAGCTGTAGACTTGCTATTAATGTACCTCTGAAAGATGTGATAAAAGATTTGGCCTACTTTGGTATTAATTGCAGATCCATGAGATCAGTCACTCCTTGTTTTGAAGGCTGCCAACAAAGTGAGCTTGTCTAGTCGAAGGACGATGATACTCTGTTTATATTAAAACCTGAATAAGAGTGAGAAGGCCTATATGTAAGAGGTGATATAAGTACGAGTGTAATTGTGAGTGAATAAGTACTACTAGAATATAAAAGATACCCAGTGAGTACAATTATAACACTATGTAGAATGAATATATTAATACATATAACAATTTGTATAAATATATATATACATATATGTGTGTGTGTGTTAATATATAGACATATAAATGTATGTGTCTATGTTTATATATATATATATACATAAACATATATGAATATATATATATATATATATGTACATAAACCTATAAATATATCTGTATATCTATATATGGGAGAGTGTTTATATATATATAGTGACATATGCTCTTATATATAAGAAATAATAACAACAATTTATAAACACTCTCCCATATATAGATATACAGATATATTTATAGGTTTATGTACATATATATATATATATATATATATATATATATGTTTATGTATATATATATATATAAACA
>MU227909.1:572833-592928 GCA_018584345.1 Thuja plicata
AATTATAACACTATGTAGAATGAATATATTAATACATATAACAATTTGTATATGTATATATATACATATATGTGTGTGTGTTAATATATAAACATATAAATGTATGTGTCTATGTTTATATATATATATATATATACATAAACATATATGAATATATATATATATATATATATGTACATAAACCTATAAATATATCTGTATATCTATATATGGGAGAGTGTTTATAAATTGTTGTTATTATTTCTTATATATAAGAGCATATGTCACTCTATATATATATATATATAAGTGTATGTTTGTATAGGTATTAATAGAGTACTTTAGTAAAAGGAGCTGGGAGTTCTGAACTTGCGAGCAAGTTTAGAACTGAGACGAAATATATATCCTAATGTATATATATGTAAATAAATGTGTGTATTTAAATGAATATATGTATTTTCGTATATAGAACTGTGTATATATAAGTATATGTATACAAACCTATATATGAATGTGTGGGAGTGTTTGTATGTGTTTGTAATTATCTCAAAATCTATATGTATCCTTGAATATCTGTAAGGATGTGAGAGAATATATATATACCTGTATACAGGTTTGTATATATGAAACTATATAGATGTTTATATCTGAGTATAGGAAATATGAATGTTAGAATGAAGATGTATGTATGAGCATAATGTACTATTGTAGGAAAGAATCGTTGAAAATGATAGTACCACTGTATGCGAGAGGGGAGAATCAAGAGTCAGTATATGTATAAAATATGGACATATATACATACCTACATACATGCATACTTACATACATATGTACAGACTTTCCTATGTACATACCTACATACATACATACATACGTACATATGTACATACATACCTGCATATTTGTATACATATATTGAAGTATAGATGTTTCCAATCTTTAATATCGAGCATGGTGTTATCTTAGAAGGATGGTGCTTGTGCTGCTACCGATGATAAATCTAAGGTAAGGTGATGTCATCTACTCCTAAGTTGGCCAATTGATCTGCTCTTACATTTCCTTCACGATATATGTGATTCATAGTTGTCTTTTTGAATGATTGGCTCAAGGATAGAGCCTGTGAGAGGAGGGAATTTAATTTCCAGTTCGGGGTGTTACCTTTCCTTAAGGCATTTATAATAATTGCAGAGTCCCCCTCAATTTCCAAATATTCAATCCCTAAGTTTCTGCATAGTTGGAGACCTCTCACTAGAGCTATCATTTCAGCCCAATTGTTAGTCTCATATCCAATGTGGGCAGCCAAAGTTGCAATTTCTGAGCCCTTGCTGTCATAAATACTGCATCCAATCCCTCCCTCACCAAGGTTACCTCGGGATGCACCATCAAAGTTAAGTTTAAACCATCCATCTGAAGGTAAAGACCATTTACATTCTCTGTGTTTTAGATCCTTCTCAGGGTTGCCTATACCAATAAAAGGTGGTAGAGCCAAACCTATCCATTTTCCACGCATCTTTTCACCCCAATGACTCATGAAGAGATCAGTCTTCTGAAGTTTGGCAATTTTGGAGTTGATAGTTTCAATGATGGCTACTTCAATTTTGTTAATAATTTGTTTATGATCCAATTTCTCATCCTTGAAGATTCTCATGTTTCTCTCTTTCCATATTTCCCAAATGAGAATAGAAGGGGCTACAATCCATAGATTTGCATAAATACTTCCTTTTTTAATAGTAGGCCATCCTTGGAGCATAGCCAAGAGGGAATTGGGGAAGGCAGAGAGCCATCCTAAATTATTAGAGAGCCATTTCCAGCAATGATTAGTGTATGGGCAGTTAAGGAATAAGTGATCTATGTCTTCTTCCTGTTTTTCACAAAGGTAGCATCTACTAGGAGCTGAGAACCCCATTCTTTTGAATTTGTCAGCCGTAAGGAGTCTATAACTAAGGGCGAGCCAAGGGCAAATGCTAGCTTTGGGGAGACAATTTTTGTTCCAACAGAGGTTGATTGGAATGTCGGTTTTAGGTCTATTGTATTGTTTGTTGATAAGGTTGTATCCATCTCTTGTGCTGTATTCTCCAGTTTTCGAGCCATCCCAAACCAGCCTGTCCTTACCATAATTAAGAATGATCTTCCTCTTTTGAGAATCTCTATAAGGGACTTGTCCTCTTTAGGTAAAATACTTGTCTCCTCGAATGATTTCCATATCCATTCATCCCCATTGAAGGAGATATAATTACTGAAGTAGGAACCCATCCTTGCTTCAAGACGTTCTTTAAGATCTTGATTGTTTAATTATTTTTCCAGGATATCATATCCACCCCAGGAGTCTGTCCAGAAAAGGGCGTCCTCACCATTGCCAAGGTTCCAAGTTAGCTTCTTCATTGTGTCGGCATTCTAGCATAAAGTTCCAGATCCTGGATCCCTTAGGGGGGTTTCTTTCTCTGAAAATATTGATGGGGGAATTATCAGATAAATATTTCGATGTCAATATCTTGGCCCATTTGGAATCTGAGTTCCTATACATTCTCCAAATAAGCTTGGCCCCCAAGGCTTTCCCTTGGTCGGCAGTGTTTTTTAAGCCAGCACCCCCCTCATCCTTTGGACGACAGACTTTGTCCCAAGAGATCAAGGGGATCTTGTTCTTCTCCCCACTACCTTGCCAGAAAAAAGTCATGAGATGCTTGTGTATTTTTTTTTGTTTGTTTACCAGGAGATGAATACATGAAAGTTGGTAGGTTGACAAAGCTGCCAACACAAATTGGACCATGGTGGCTCTCCCAGCAGAAGAGAGCCATCTACCTTTCCAGGTAAGCATTTTGTTTTAAATTTTGTCTATAGTGGGGTTCCATAATGCTGAGGATCTGCAACCTTTTTCTAGGGGGAGGCCCAAGTATTTACAAGGGAGCACACCTTTATTAAAGTTAAGTATACGACATATATCAGCTTCTATTGAGATGTTTGTGTTAAAGAAGAAAACTTTTGATTTATTCTTGTTGATTTCTTGACCAGAAGCCAGGGAGTAGGTTGCCAGGATGTTCGCAAAGGATCTTGCCTCCGTTCTACTACTTTTGCCATATAGCATCGTATCGTCTACAAATTGTTGGTGGGTAGTAGGTTCTAAATCGTTTGTAATAGCTATGCCTTTTATAGAACCCGCCTCTCTGGCCTTAGATATAGTGCGCCCTAAGGCTTCATCCATGATAATAAATAAAAAAGGGGATATTGGGTCACCCTGCCTTAATCCTCTGGAGATGCTGAAAAAACCTTCTGGAGACCCATTGATTAGGATCGAGATCATTGGAGTGGAGATGCATTCAAAAATTAGGTTAATCCAGCATTTGGCAAACCCAAAAGCCTCTAGGCATTTACAGAGAAATCATCAGTCTACCTTATCATAAGCCTTTTGAATATCCAACTTGATAAGCATACTAGGATTTTTACAGAGTGAATGGCTTCATTGGCTATGATAACTCCATCAAAAATAGATCTTCCTGGGACAAAGCCAGTTTGTTCCTCACTGATGATTAGAGGAAGGAGTTTTTGGAGTCTAAGGGTAAGGGTCTTAGTGAGTAATTTGTATAACGTGTTGCAAAGAGCAATTGGTCTAAAGTCACTTGGGCTTTCAGGTTTGTCTTTTTTGGGGATGAGAGCGATGAAGGTATTGTTGACTTCTCTAAGTATTTGGCCCAAGTTTCTGACCCCTTCCAGGGCCTCCATGATATCTTTCCCCAAGAAGTTCCAGCATTTCTGAAAGATGGATGGGAATCCGTCAAGACCAGGGGATTTATCCGGATTCATTTGCCAAAGTGCTACTTTGGCCAGATAAAAAAGTACACCAGAAATAAATAATGGCTTTGCTTTCGCGTCTGAACTTTCGCTTCTGTACAATCGACTCGTTGGATTCTCAATTGCGTTTTTTTGCGAAGACAAAATTTGCACAGGAAGGTCGTCTCTCCTCTTCGGCCTCGTTCTCTTCAGGTCGTTACAACCTTCTGCCTCATTCTACAAAGCTCAAGGATATCTCTACATTTCGTTTTTGCATTTAAGTAAGCTTGTTTGGAAGAATTCACACGAAACATTTGTAGAGATACTGTATACATAGAGATATATTCTCTACAACATGTGCAAGCTCAGATTTACTAGCTCAAATTTAATTTTATATGTACTCTATATACCTACATACACTCACACTTATATATATATACATATAAATATATACACTTTCATATATATATATATATATATATATATATATATATATATATATATATATATACACTTTTATATATATAAATATATACACTTTTATATATATTTATTAACATACTCACATTTATACATATATATTCTTCAGAAGTACCTATATACTTATAAACATATACTTATATATATTTAAACATTAACACCCACTTATGTATATGTCTATACATAATAATAACAATTATATTTACTGTTATAATAACAATTATATTTACTGTTATTCTTAGTAACAATCTTGTCGTTCATCTCCGCTCCTTGCCTTGCTCCTAATTTTTCTGGCTATTTTTATAAGCAACATCTTCCTCCGATAAGATATGCCTACTCTATAGGTAGATAATAGAATATAAGGACTGATTGATCTTAAAGATTCACACTTAATACCTAAGTGTGCCACATTTATTCTCACACCATTTAGAGGTACGAAAACGGCAAGCCTTCAATAAAGCTAAACTCGAAACCATCTAACTACTATTAATAACAAAGAGATAGCGTATCCTAATCATCAACTTTTTAGAGTCAATTGCAATATATCACATCAAAGTACCTGCTTTTGATGTATTGATTTCCATCAGTAGCCTTGCGTAACATGACTTAGCCTCTTCTGACATAATTAGATGAGTTAATAAATTAAATAAGTTAACATCATTTATTTCGCCATATCATCCACCAATGAAAGATTAATATAGGGTTTTACCGACTTAAATCAAATTCATAAGCTCATTTTTAACTCGGAAAGGTTGTAGCGCTCATTACTCTCAGAACATCTTCTGATCAGTAGAGGTATGGAGACCAATATCAAACTCATTAGCCTTGATGAAAAGTACCTTCGAGCCTTTAGAGGTCCTATCAAATCGGAAAGGTGGGACAAATTGCTCGAAACAGATGTCTGGGCAAAAGGGCAATGGAGCAAATCATGGGGGAGAAGGCCTTCAACTACGACTATGTGTACAGAGTAAATTACGACAATGTTAGCACCTTTGCAGCTATCTTTCTCACTCTGAAGATCCCTAAAGGTGAAGTTATCTCCGTATGCATACAACTCTTCAATGATAAATACGGTAATGGTATTTTTCTTGCTATTAATAGTGTCAACAATGATTTAATGATTCCCTTTCCGGAAGATTACATGGAAAGCCCTATGGGCTCTGTGGCTATCAGAGCCCATTGCGTTAGAAGGCCGATTCTGGTCTTTAAAGATAAGAAGGTTTTTTATGACAAACTGGGTATCATCAGTAGGAATGTTGATTTCCTCCTGAAATGGCTTCGGATCAAGCCGTGTGACGATGTTAAGTGGGTTAAAGAGTATCTGGAAGCTGAAGGATTTAAGGTTGAAGTCGACTTTGGCTCTATGACACTTGATGACATTCAATTGTTCCCGCCAGCTATTCTCAGGAAAACAACAAAATGATTCAAAGCAGTTAAAGGCAAAAGAAGATTTGAGATCGGCCTTGAAGAATCTGATGAGGATGAAGAACTGGTTTTTCATACACCAATGAGAAGGAAATTATAGTTTTTAGATCTGAAGTTTAGGATACTACCCTACTTGTAGTTTAAACTGTTATATTTTCCATTTTTGCTAAACTCTGGATGCTCTTTTGGTTATTATCAACATAAACTCTCGATATAATTAAAACAAGCTTATATAATATATGGACTAAAGATAGAAACTGTTGGTTAGCTGAAGTTGGTTTTGCGGAATGGAGCGGTAGCGTGGTATTTTTATACATACCTCCTATCCAATCTTTCAGGTTAGTAATTACTAGATGTTCAAGTAAATATCCCTGTTCATAGGCATACTGTTTCAGATACTCTTGCAGATATATATATATATATATATATACATACTTATGTATATATATACATATATTTATAAGTAAACATTTAGATGCTCAATTATAATTTTCTCAGATGCTCAACACAAAATCTAATGTGCATATGGAAGGATTGCAGATTAGCTACTAGTATTTTTTCTAAATAGCTTAACTCCTTCTCTGAGGTAATAATCAGGGCATTTTGAGGCTCTCTTAATTATAAGAGATTGATCCTCTGTCGGCACCCAGATTGGGACCTTCTGAACAGATTTCTCTTATTTCCCAAGTTAATCTTTCTCCATTTACAGCACTCCCCAATTCTGGGCGCAAACTATAAAATTCACTATGTTATGTAATCACATGTTTTCTGCAGCTTCCTTTCCATTTCCTTTTAAGTATAATTCATTTGTAGGCATAAAATCTCATAGGATGCTCAGAGATTTATTTCATAGAAATAGACTGGGAAGTCACAGTCAATACACTCTATATGCTACACTTTCAATGCACATATACATACACATATATATACAGACATCATTATATTTATATATATACAGACATATACATATGTAAATATTTGGGTATGCATATGCATATATATACATTCACAGTAATTTAGAAATATACCTCTATGGATACACTTATATCTTGTCTTTACACTTCCAAGTTTAAGTCTGCAATCATTAATACTATTTACTTCAGATATGTCTTTACATTTCGAAAAAAATTATAATAAAAATAAAAATAGGAGTTGGTCTAGATGAAATTTTTACAACGTATAAACATTGATGTGCTTGTTCTAAGGTCTGTTTCACGGGGCTTAAACAGCTAGTATTAGTACTAAATACTTAGAAATCTGAGGGAGCAAGGCCTAATCTACTTACTTATAATTACTCCATATGATTTGGTTACGCTAACCCGACAGGTCCTAAAGGTTCGGACCCCTGTACCTTAACTCAAACTCTGTTGATATGATAATATCTGGTTTTAACAGTTTTTGCAGAATCTCAGATTATGGAACAATGGTAAGAAGCCAACTCTCCCTTCTTTGCTATTTAACATATATACTCTTAGGGCTTAACATTACTAATAATGATCTTAGTCAAGATTTGAGATGTTTCAGGAGGTGATTAGGAAACTGGCACCAGATAAGCAAGGCACGACCTCATTACCACAACCATTTTCTCAGCTACATGTAATCGAATGGATTCTCCTCTCACAGCAAGACTGTTTATGTATACCCCATTAATGGATCTACGTTTTGTAATCTGATTTGAAAAATTGTAATCTCCATACAGTAAAAGGTTGCATGCTCTCTTTGTTTTGTAAAAGCGGGGGTATGCCCTCTTGAATCTGTACCTTTTAGGACTACGGTCCAGGGCAAGGTTGGAGGTTTTCTTGACCCTGTTCTTTCCTACTAGCGCCTGCACTGAATGGGGTAAATTGTATCATAAACTATTTATTAATAAAATTTTCTAGCTACGGCCGTTTACCGATCAAAAATAAATAAATAAATACCTCAGATGAACTTAATAATAAATTTTAAAAATTGAATTTAAAAATTAGAACTTTTAAGGTTAAATCAAGGTTAAAACATACAAATGGGTATCATTAGAGAGCTTTATTTGAGCTTGATTTAAAGAAAGGTAAGCTACCGAAAGAAACTAGAAAGGAGCAACAAGGACTAACCTCAACTATTTGTTTTTTGGGCAATATTATGTAAAAGTGGTTCCAAGACTAACTTAACTACAGGATCATCATCCCCATTTAAATTTCATGGTCATTTCTCAATTCCTACGGCTCTCTAATCCTTCTATTCTTCCAACAGCCTTCAAATCACGGATCTACATGCAAACATGAATACCAACACTGTATTCCTCTTCCCCCCATTGGCTTTGACTAAGATGAATCCAGTTCTATGCTAACAAAGACAAAAGCTTCATTATTTTACTGTATCCAAAGTGCCAAAATAACATGAAAGCAAAACTTCAACCAAAAACAAGGGCTAGATGAGAAATCAATATGAGTGTCATTCCATTAAAAACAGGAAGCGAGTATCAAATTAAACCCAACCACCTTGTAAATCATGGGTGCATTAGTAAACATGAAATGCCATATCTCTCTCTCTCTCTCTCTCTCCTATTGGTTTTGACTGATAGGAATGTGATTATATGCTTATAAAAGTAAAAGTAAAAGCATCATTGTTTTGCATCTAGAGTACCAAAATAAGGTGAGAACTCGTTATGGGTGTCATTACATTAAAATTCAAGAAATAAGTACGAAATTAAACACAAGGTCTTTATGGATCCCATTATGCAATATTTATTACCAGGTTAAGTCCTGGCATAAATATTAACATATTATCTAAATGGATTGCCAAGAGGCAAAGATTAGCATATCCTATCCATGCATAAATTGGCAGGAAAATGCGACCTACTACCATAAATACAATGTCACCTGAAGTTCCATGAACAAGAGTGCCAATGGTATGTTTTCTTGAAACTTCTAGAAAAACTCAGGGACCTTCAAGGACACCCAGGTGATTAAAAACAATACATCAGTCCTATCAATGCATAAAATTGGCAGAAAAAAGTAGCCTGTCATTATAAATTTTAAATATAATGTCAGATGAAGTTCCAAGAACAACGATGCCAAGTATGTTTTATTGAAACGTCTAGAAAAATTCAGGGATCTTCGAGGGACACCCAGGTGATATTATAAAAATGTATCAGCCTTGTTATCCTCTTTATCGCTGAACACAAATAAACTATTTAATATTTTCGAGGCAAAATTGATCCAAGGCCAGAAGAGTCTGTTAAATTTACCTGGGCAAGTCTACTCGGCAGAAAACAAAACAAAGGCGTACAAGACATCGTAGCTTCAAGACGTGTAAATAAAAATGCGAGAAAAACAAAACGATGAAATAATAAATTGTATCCGTGGAATTTGGAGCAATCATTAATCATTAAAATAGTCAAAGATTCAAATCAATGAAAACGTATTCCTTGAATAGAGATAGCGTAAATTCTCACATTTTAAAGCAAAAAATAAAAAATAACAAACAATCTGATTAATCTGTACTGAGAGCTGCGAGGAAAAGATTTAAGGTTGACATGATGAAATACCTTATAGAAATGAGGGCAATAGGAGTGATAAAAAAAGCTAAAAATCTTCCCTTTCCCTTACTTTCCAGCAACTAAACCCTAACGCCTCCAAAAGCAGACGAAACTAAAAACTTTTCAAACAAAATCGGATTCCTAGAAGCAAAAACAAAAATAGATGAAACATAACATTTATTACAATAGCTTCATAGGGCAGTCTCAAGAAATATACTAGGGTTTTGATAGAACGTGTTAGGGTTTTAATACTTACGCAGTTTCGTGTTGAGAATCGAGACTAGTTTCTTCTGGTACTAATATTTTCCCGTGCTTCGATCCTCTCCGTGCCTATGCGTTCGATGGCTTTAGAGAAACTAGTCCAAAAAATCAGAGGATTTGAGCTTCTCAAGCTTTGGGATTTTTATCAAAAATGCACAGAAGAAAGTGAGACTTCACATGTTCCGCCACTGTTACAATGTTTTTTTCTTTTTAGTTCCTGACGAAGGCCTAGAACTATAGGCATCGGCCTGAATTTAATAACTATATTTTTAACAAATCAGTTGTTATAATTTTTTTCATATTTGAAAAATATTATCTTAAGATACAATTTTTTTAACTAAACATATTTTAGAAATTTATTTTCTATTATTTGACTGGCTAAAAACTTTTAGTAATATCAGTTTTTGCTAACATACATTATAAATATTAAACACATATATATAATTAGTATCGAATATTTCTATATAATACATCTTATATAAAGATAGAATAACTAATTTTTATGTATGCATAGTAAATATTAAACACATATATATAGTTAGTATCTAATATTTCTATATAATACATCTTATATAAAGATAGAATGACTAATTTTTATGTAGTAGTGACAACATTGTGCATAATTATACAATATAAACTTATAAAGTTATATTACTATGTTTTGAATCTTTCTATATAAATTTTTAATTAATATTTATTATTTAATGATTTAAATTAATATTATTTATTATTGAACAATAAAAAAATTAAAAATAGATAAATAACATTATAAAATAGTTCAGTCATACTATTTTATAGTGTTATTTATTTTTAAATTTTTGTTATTAAATAAGTATTATAAATAATTAAAAATTTATATCTATTATATATTATTTTCATATTTTAATTTATTTTAGATTATTTTTTTATAATTTAAATTTCAAACGAGCGTAGATATTTTTTAAATAAGAAACTATGCAATACAAAGCTATTAAATTTGTATTTTTTGGATAATAGAAAAATACAATATGTTTTCTATTGAGTTTATTGTTTGACACTAACGGTTTATATTTTTTAGTAAATATGTTAATTTAAATATTTTTTTTGTATTAATTATAAGTATATCAAAAAAAGGAATACAACAAGAGTTTTTAAACAAGACTACGTACGAAGGCAGTGCCTTCCCACAAGGTTCACGGAACAAATATAGAGTATCACATAGTTCAAAACAAGAAACAAAAGGAACAGGCTAAAGGAGGCAGCCGTCTATAGCATCGACCCAAGTGGTCCAGCCCTTTTCTCCCTCCATCTAGGCAACCTTCTTTTTCTCTTGAATTTGGGCCAGCATGGCCAGCTCATCTTTCTTGGATTTCCTGTTCCTTTTAATTTCCTTCTTGAGCTTTTGCATGGTCTTCTCAAAGTTCTACAGGTTGTCCAGGTTGTCCCTCCACTCATAATCGTTCTTGAGCTCGAAGACAAAGAAAGTGGCATGACCGGTCTAGAGAAACCTTCTCAGCTTCTCTTTGTCCATCATCATGGTGGTGTGCACCTGCAAGGAGATATTAAGAAAAGTGAGTTTCATAAAAAACTCAGTAAGGGCCCTGGGAGAGTCTTGGAATCTTTCTTCGTTCCTGCATTTCCAAATCTGCCATAAGATGTAAGATGTTAAGATATTCCAGAAAATGTTAGCATCCTTTTTAAGACCCATAATATGACCAGTAGAAATTTCAAAGATAGATATGCTAATAGGATAAGAAATGCCAAAAAGTTTCCATATAGCCCTGGCAAAAGAACATTCAAAAAAGATATGCTTGCTGGTTTCGGAAAGTTTACAGAGCTTACAACAGTTATCCTCATTGATGCTGGATCGGATAGGAAGCCTATCCAATAAAAATAACCATTTAAAACATTTAACTTTTGGTTCAACATAGCCTTTCCAAAGGATATCAAAATACTTTTTCCAAGAACAATTATCCAAGGAAGAATACCATTTATCATTAATATGGTCTATGATGGCACCATCATACCCAAGAAACTTGTATATGTTCTTAGTTTTGATCTTGGATAGGATGGTCCCATCAGGCCATTTACATTTCATAAATCTGTCAAAATCGGTGTCACAAGTGGTGGGGAGATCCTTAGTAGCTTTAAGGATCATGTTATATGTCTTTTTTTGAGAGGGAAGGATATCATAAGAGCTGCAAATATTATCCCACCTAATCAGCTGGTCATTTTCAAATAGATCCACAAACTAAGAAATGCCTCTACTAGACCAAAATCTAGCAGAGCAACCTTGGGACAGAGCCAGAGGTTTACCGGAAAGATGAAGGTTCCACCAAATGGATCTTTCACTATGGATTTGGGTGGCGTCATGAAAGTCCTTGTTAGAGATAAATTCTCTAACATGGTTTCAGGCTTTCCAGATTGATTTGAAGACCTCGGACCCTTGAACGTTAATGATAAAGTTACCCATAACTAAGTCAACATAGGGGAGATTCTTCCAGGACTTAGCACTCTTAGGACAACCCCATTCAATATTATTTCTAACAAGGACCTTCCATGGCGTCATGCCATCCATGGAATGAAAGATCCACTTGGCAGCAAGGGCAATACCCTAAATCCTAAGATCTTTCAACCCCAAACCCCCAAGAACTTTGCTATTGCAGCACCATTTCCAATTAACGGCATGAGCTTTTTTATTGCCTTTGCCATCGGACCAAAGGAAGTTTCTAACCGCTTTTTGAATCTCAAAAATCTGGTAGTTGTTAAACATCCAAGCAGAAGAGTAATAAATGTTATAAGAGGACAGGATCTTTTGGCAAACTTGAAATCTGTCGGTCAAAGAAAGGGAGCGATTGTGCCATTTGTCAAGCTTGTTGGTGATTTTCTCTTTAACCCAAAGCCACATGTCTTTAAGCGAGGGGTTTATAGCAAAAGGGATTCCCAGGTATCTAACGATCTTCTGAGGACCTCCCCATTGAAATTCATAATGATTGAACCAATCAGGAGGATCCTCCTCCCATCCAAGGCACATGGATTTGGAGTGGGATAGCTTAGCACTAGACATATTGCAAAAAAGATTAAGTTTGGTCTGAAGAGCTTCAAAGTTGTCCTTGGTAGCTTCAAAAAGAATGGCGGTATCATCAGCGAATTGACTATTAATAAGAACATCCTCATTAGGCAGTGTAATTCCTTTCACAGCTGGGGATAATGTATTGTCCCTAAGAAGGTAAAATAGGGCATCAAAGGCGATGGCAAAAAGAGCAGGTGCCAGGGGGCATCCCTACCTAATAGACCATTAGAGGAGAAAGGAGGCAGATAGAGAGCCATTAATGTCAATTTGTGCACAGGCATCATGGAGAACCTTAACCGCATTACATAAGAAAGCAGGAAAACCAAAAGCTTCTAACATCATGTTGATGAAGTTTCGTTCAATTCTATCGTAGCCTTTTTCAAAGTCTAACAGAAAGATGGCAAAATTCTGATGGGAATGTTTAGCCCGGTGCATGGCTTCCCAACTAGTGATGACATTCTCAAGAATATATCTGCCTTTAATAAAACCAATTTGAGTAGAGCAAATCAGTTTAGGAAGAATGTTGACAAGTCTGGTGGCTAAGATTTTGGCCATTATTTTGTAGGAGACATTTAGAAGTGTTATTGGCCTCCAATTTTTTAGGAGGGCCTTATCCCCATTCTTGGGGATAAGTTTGATAATACCACAATTAATGGAATTACCGAGAGAGCCATGGGAAAGAGCCTCTGAATATATCTCAAGAAGATCCTTGCAGATCCACCTTTGATTAGCTTTATAGAACTCGATGGGGATGCCATCAAGACCAGGGGCCTTGTCCAACTTAAGAGAGTTAATGGCATTACCAATTTCATCAAGAGAAATCTGTTTGGCAAGGGTAACAGTATCCTCAGCAGAAATAATTTTAGGAATCAGAGCACGCCCCATGTCCCTGAGAGAGGAGGCCGCAACCGAATCCTCAGAGGAAAACAAGTTTTGATAGAATTTAGCAAATGTATCCTTAATAGAGTCAAGGTCAGTAATCTCTTGATTATCAATGATGATCCTTTCAATGGATTCATGAGTATGTTTATGTTTAATAAGATTGAAAAAAAACTTAGAACCACGATCCCCATATTGCAACCAATGAGCTCTAGCCCTAATCTTAGCTCCCTTAGTTTTAATGACCTGATGCCTCCTAAGTGCATCTTTAGCTTTAATAACTTGGGAGGTGAGTTCAAGGTCAGAGGGGGAATGTTGATTATTAACTTCAGCAGTAGCTAATTTATGAGAAAGATGTTTCTCAAAGAATCTGTAGTCCTTGGCCCGTTTCTGACTAATAGTTTTTAATAGGTTCTGCCACACAAGGATGTTCTTATTCCAATTATCAATACAACTACCATTGGGGAGGTTATTTTTGTTAATAATGCTGATGATATGGATAGCAGAGATGACATCGACATCTTCGAGAAGACTGGTGTTAAGGATGAATTTGGGTCTAAGGCCGCGGATAACAGCAGGGGAGGTGCTGAATGTAAATGAGGCAAATATGGGGTGGTGATCGGACAAGGATGTGGGGGTGACAAGAACAGAGTTGCCACAATTGTCTGGCAAGACAGAAAAAAAGTGCTTACAAGCATAAAACCTATCAAGTCTAGAATATATTCTAGCATGACCCTGTTGATAGTTGCACCACGTGTGCCAAAGACCCGGATTGCTGGCCTTGTTGCCAAACAAGGGGTCGAAGAGGTGTTTAGAGTTTTTAAGCCTATTCCAGGTAACTTTCTCTCTATCCTTCCAGGCAAATGGAAGTCCTCCATTCTTATCATCTTGACATTCGACCATGTTGAAATCACCAGCAATAATCCAGGGGATGCCAGGGAGAGAAGATAGCCATTCCCAAAGACCAATTCTTTCATTAACATCATTAGATGCATAAACAGCGCATATGCCAAAATCTTTATTGTTGTAATTTAGAGTGACCCAAACAACACGGTTACAGGGGGAGATGCCCTGATTGGTAATAAACTTCGCCCATTTAGGGCTCACAAGCAGGGTAACCCACCTCTACCCTTTGGGTGGTAAGTGGAGATTTTAACAGCCTCCTTCCATATAAAATTAAGATTTGATTCTAGAATAAAACCAGTAGATTTAATTTCTTGGAACATAAGAAAATCCAGGTGCTTACAAGTAGACAGGAAATTTTTAATAACATATTTTCTATCCGGGGACTCGAGTCCCCTAATATTCCAAGAAAGACAATTCACGAGGAAACATTTGAAGGGGAAGAACGCACTTCAGATGATTCAACACAGGTGGTCATCTCATCAGTACACATTTCATCATCATTTTTTTTAATATTTTTATTTTTTGATCCAGGAGGTCTCCCTCTACATTTAGATGTAGGAAAACCAGACAAAAAATCTCCTTCATTATCGGTTAAGGTTTCGAGTTTCACAAAGGGAACAACCCGGGAGTGTTCCAATTCAATTGGGCTTTGCGAAGCAGGGATTACCGCAACAACAAACTCGTCACTGATCTCCTGAAAGGGTTTGGAAGGGTTCAGAGTAGGCAAAGAACTAAGGTTCAGAGGGGCGGATGTGGCAAGTTGGGAATTAGGCGAAGAGAGCTCAATAGGACTGAACATATTTGAAGTGACAGGAGAGGAGGAAGGAGGTTTGGAGGATGAGGAAAGATTTTTATTCTTGCGTCTACGCTTTTTGGTCACACACTGGAAACCATCCAATTGGGGATTATCTATCGAACAAGGTTGAGAGATGACAGGGGTGGGATTAGGGTTAACTGCAGAGGAGGATTTATAAACATTACCGGTCTGATTTATGCTAGGCATCACAGTTCCCATGTCCAAACCAGATTCCTTAGGGTTGGGAGTGGGTTTCTTGAGAAGGATAGGACAATCTTTGCGAAGGTGCCCTTCTCTGCGGCATAAGAAACATGCATTAAGACCACTGAGAAGTTCAATAGGGCAATTGTATGAAGTATTTTCAACATTGATATAAAAAATTGGTGGTATTTCCAACCCAGGATTCAGGGAGATGAGGATTCAGGCATCCATGTGAGGAACAAGACGAACAGTGTCATCCATACGAATCACTTTCCCTAAAGGCTGAATCAATTGAGGGATAAACCTCCAAAGAAATGGAAGAATATGCTTAATGACAATCCAGCGGGGAGCTGAGAGGGCCAACACTTCTTCATAATTTGCATCGGGAGACCAGGCAATAGCTCTAAAGGAGGCCGAACCAACTGACCAATACTATTTTTTAAGCACTTCAGTTTGAGCTTCATGGTTAACAAAAAAATGACAAAAAGACCCTTTTGAATTTGCCGACAGAAGGAAATATGAAAACCCAATTTAAGATTCCAAAAATTATGAAACCAATCATCAAGAAACTTTCTAGGAGGGCATTTATCCAGATCAATAGCTGAAAGAAGATAGCAGTGCTTCGTAACCTACTCTTTTCCATAACAATTTCCGCAAGCATTTTAGAATTGGGAGAAACGGAGAAGGAAGAACCAGATGTCCCAGAGGCCTTACTGGGGCTATGGGTTCCATTGGTAACGACAAATTT
This sequence comes from Thuja plicata, assembly GCA_018584345.1. Classification (NCBI taxonomy): domain Eukaryota; kingdom Viridiplantae; phylum Streptophyta; class Pinopsida; order Cupressales; family Cupressaceae; genus Thuja; species Thuja plicata. The sequence goes on from MU227909.1 coordinate 588,843, forward strand.
GGCTTCGGTGTTGGTGGAGATGCCTGCATTTTCTATAGCCTCTGAGAAGGATCTAGGTCTCGCTGAAGGAGTTTGAGGAATTGGGACAAGGGAAATGGGAGTAATAGGGTCTTCATTAATGGAGTCTTCCCTTAGTGAAACCGAGGAGGAGGGAGTGGGTACGATCGCAGGCAGAGAGGGACCAACATTAATGTCATTACTCATCTTTTGAGTTGAAACAAACACACCTGTTATGGGAGGGCATCCATCGCCAGCTAGCCGTCCCTGTTGTTGTCCACTGTTCGCCACGTTGGCTTTGAAACTCCCGCCACTGCAAGCGATGGAAACACTGTCTGTCTGATCACGCTTCATTTTTGCCACCTTAGCAGAGCGTTTTCACTGAAAAAGCAAAGCTAACGCCTAATTGATGATCTAATTTAAATATTTTGTTAGTAAATATGTTAATTTAAATATTTTGTTAGTAAATTAATTGAAATATTTTTTCAGTAATTTAAGGTTGAGATTGTAATATAATTGGAATCAATAAATACATTGCATATGTATGAATTTGAAAAGGTTATCCTAGATGAATGCGTCTATACTATCTAATGAGTAAAATAAATTATGTATGAAAGGGTAGAATAAAATTATGCATATTTAATTGGTCATTCACCTCATATTCTTATAATTTCAAAAGTTAAATTAACAACGATTATATGTTACATCTTTTTGGGTAAAAGAAGGTTAAATATAAATGAAATATACCTTTCCATTCTACATTCTCATGTTTGAAAAGGTTACTGTTGAGAATCAAATTTATGTACGTTATTGTATTCATTAGTGTAGATGTTGATAAGTTTAATAGGCATGCTTAAAATCTTGTGGAGTTGGTTACTTGTAGAGGTGTTTCTTTTTTAGGCTTCACTCATGTGAGTGTACATGGCTTGTGGTTGGTTTTTCTTCAAAACATGACACATGTGATTGCATGCCTATTATCCATTGTTCAAACTATTTTAGTTCTTTTTTTTTCCCTTGTGCATTTGTTAAAATGTATCTTCTGCATATTATTAATATCAAACATAATTGAATATAATACCCTATTAGGTACACATTACATTGTCATTAAATAAGTGCCTTGGTTAAAAAGATTAAATTAATTTTTTAGGACTTAATGTCCATGGTAAATTTATCAGTACATTTTGCTCATATACAATACATTTATTATGCATACAAAGTACTTGTTAAATCTTTATAGGACCCAATTTGCTTTCATTTGCTTCATTTTATCATACTTCCATAATGATGTATTATCAATCAACCAAATTTCACTCTCTCATGTCATCTTGTGCTAGTGATTAACATTGAGAGAAAATATTATTATTTACAAGGTCTCAAAGTATTGAAGGACAATGGAATTAGGTATATCATGTGTGTGAAGATAGGTTTGTTTAATTTGCATCCATTTAATTCAGAGCTCTATTGATGTTATTGATATCCTTGGTGAACTAATTTAGCTTTCTTTGTTGTATAGAGGGCCTTACACAGTGGATGATCCAAACGTCTACAAATAAAAAAATTTGCTTTCACATAACAACACAACTATTATTATAATACATTATGAATAGTCCTTTGGCAAAATTAAAACAATCTTGCCAACATTTTGGCAGGAACTACGCTGCTTTGCGGCCTTGTTTCAATCATTATTATTAAAATAATTGTATTTAGGAACTAACTAGGACTTGTTCTAAAAATAAACATGTTTTTATGTATTGTGTACTTCTTCCTTGCCTCTCCAAAACTAGCGTTTGTAAAATTATGATAAATTATATAAAATAGAATAGTAAATTATGTGATAATGGAATACCAAATGTTGGATATGGTCAATTTTGGGAGATGCTGCAATTCTCGAAGATACATATCCTGGAAATGATTTACGGAATATGGGCTGGACCTGTTTGGTTCACCTAGAAGATGATTGAGAAGATGCATAAATAATTTTAATTGTTTATTTCTTTATTTTTTTAATACAGTGTGTATATATACACACATGTGTGTATATATACACACATTTGTGTATATATACATATATGTGTATATACACACATACACACATTTGTGTGTATATATATACACACAGACATACACACATATGTATGTATATATACATACACACATGTGTGTATATGTATATATATACATGTGTGTGTATATATATATGTGTGTGTGTATACATGTGTATATACATACACATATGTATATATATACATATATGTATATGTACACACACACACATGTATATATATACACATGTGTGTGTATACACATATATACACACATACATGTGTGTGTATATATACACATGTACATATACATGTGTGTATATGTACACACATATATATATATATGTATATACACATATATATACACACATGCACACATGTGTATATGCATACACACATATGTGTATATATACACACATGCACACATGTATGTATATATACATATATGTGTGTATATAAACACACATATACATATATGTCTATGTTGGTTAACAGTTTGTCCTTAAGATTTATAATCTCTGACTCTTCAATACACCCAAGGTGAAAGAACAAAAGGATGTTTACCAACAAATGGGTCAGTGTAAGTCTTCTATCACTGCCCTTTGAATTGATAGGTACAGCTCCCTGATTGTGTTTAATCTTCAATGAATTTGTTTCTTTTGATCATCAGATTATCTCTTGTGTTTTTAACCAAATCACTCATAGGCATGAGCAATTCAGGCAAGGATTTTATGTTTACTATCTCCTAACCTTAATCTACCTACTTTAACCATGCAAAATCTAGCCAAGAGAACATGAGCAGAATCATGTATAGAAGACAAATAGAATTGTTTTAACTGCAACTTCCATCATGAAATAGAATCCACGCATACATTACAGCTCTACACACAACTGTACTTTCTATTCAGCATGCAACTATCTAACTGAAATGAATCTACAGTGGAAGAACAAAACTAGAAAACCAAGCACTGTAAATGGAATTATTGTTGCTTCATTAACAAGTTTGCCGACCCTGTATCTAGAATTCTTTACAGAATTTATAGACTTTACAATACATCATGCTTCTTAGAGCCAATGACCTTTCCTCTTCCTCGAATACAAAGAGAAAGACTTTTCAAATCTGAGAACTTGAACAGTCATTATGAATCTGAAACTCTTCATCTTCGGCTAGCATTATCGAGCTGAATCCATTGGGCCACAGAGTCAAAACATCGTTTACTCTTTGAATGATTTTAAAATGCTCCATATCGGCCGGCGAAAAATACCAAACCAGCTTCTCCGGCGGAAAACTGGAAAAGTGTTTCTCCTGGCAGAGAATGAGAAAAGTGCTTCTTCGACGGAAAAAGTAGAGGGAGGTGCGAAACCCGCAAAGAGTGAAAAATCCTTCTTTGCGGAAAATGAGAAAAGTGCTTCTCCGATGGAAAACTGGAAAATTGCTTCTCCGCTTAAAGCATGTGCTTTATTTGATCTCTATCAGGCCCACCTTATAACACTTAAGCTTGCGGAAAATCACCCGAGAGGGGCGAAACCCGCGCAAGATAAAATTCTGCCCTTTGCGGAAAATCACCAAAGGAGGGCGAAACCCGCGCAGTATAAAATTCTGCCCTTTGCGGAAAATCACCAAAGGAGGGCGAAACCCGTGCAGTATAAAATTCTGCCCTTTGCGGAAAATCACCAAAGGAAGGCGAAACCCGCACAAGGCAAATATCTTCTTTTGCGGAAAATTACCAAAGGAAGGCGAAACCCGCACAAGGAAAATATCTTCTTTTGCGGAAAATTACCAAAGGAAGGCGAAACCCGCACAAGGCAAATATCTTCTTTGCAGAAAATTACCAACTAAGGTAGAATTCCGCCACGGAGAAAGTGATTTGTGAAATCCCCCCGAGCTCGTTCTTGCTCATCTCTTAACCAAATTGCTCACCGTTTGTTGCATTAGAATCGTTGAGACCTGAATGATCAAATGTTGATTCCACTGCATAAAGAAACTCTCTTAGTTCTTTTGAATGTCTGAAACTTATGAATCCCAAACATCATTCCATCGGCTGAA
>MU227909.1:630084-648370 GCA_018584345.1 Thuja plicata
AACATGTGAGATAATTGAATTCTTTTTGGTTAAGAATTGCTTTATTTGATGAAATTAAATTAATTTAATTGGAAGAATTTAATTAGTAAGTTTAAATATTTGAATTTAAACTATAGGAAATTGAGTTTAATTAATTAATTTAATGATAATTAATCAATTAAAGCTATTTAATTAATTTTGAGAATTGGATTTGATGATTTGGGAAATAAATTTAGAAGAAAATAGATGATTAATTAATGATTTAAAAAACCATTAATTAATAGATGAAAATTAGTGTTTTTAATGTACAGTCGCAAGCCTGTCCATTTTAGGGTGTCTACAGTAAGTTACTATCAGTTAGTTCATTTGTTATTGCATACTTCTCTATATGTACTTTGGATAGTGAGTCTTGAAGGTGTGTTTAACCTTCTCATTTGGGCATTGAGCCTTTTATTTCTCTTGACTCCTAACAGGGTATGTCCTTTAATAAGGACTATGTATTTTATGTAATAATCAGCTTCTAACATGGCTAAATCTCCTAACATGGATATAATACTTTTAGTGCATTATTTGTGGGTGCTAATTCCACCGAGGTTTTTCCCTTAACAGGATTTCCTCGACAATAATTGCTTGTGCTATGGTGTGGTATTTATGTATTTATATTTTCATTGAGTAATTGCTTTATAAAGTTTAAAGTTTAAATTATTTGGCACACAACTGATTCACCACCCCCCCCCTCTTAGTGGTGTTGGTGGACTATTATTGCTAACATATTCTCTATCTAATCAAGTTCTTATTCCATAGCTTTTACCCAATCCTCATCCTTGATGGCTTCCTTCACTATTTTAGGCTCAAACTTGGAAATTAAACAAGTACTCTCTAAGTTTTCTTCTTGTTTGAATACCTTCATTCTTATCACCTAAAATATGATCAACAAAATGGTTCATCTTTGCATACCTAGGTATCATCAGTTCAGGTCTAGGAGCTTCTTCTTCTGTTGGTTCAATCACTTCTCTCTCATTATTTTGATTTGTTGGTGCATGCACTTTTGGTTCAATATACACAATCTCTCAGTCATCCTCTATTACTTGTTTGCTTGAATTAGTAGATTTGTTAGGGTATTCATATACCTTTACATTGTACTTTCAATAATCTTGTTAGTTCTTTCATTGTGACACTTGTGTGCTTTAATCTTAGTAGAATAACCCAAAAAGATACATCCACTCTTAGGATCAAACTTGCCACTGTCATCATCTCTCTTAATGTAGAATCTACTACTAAAGACTTTTAAATACTTAACACTAGGTGATTAACCATACCATATCTCATAGGGCATCTTATCTATTACTTTATTTACTTGCACCTGATTTAGCATATAAACATCAGTACTAATTTCTTCTCTCCAGTACATCTTTAGTACATCTCCTTGAATCAACATAGTCATTGTAGCATCCACTATGGTTTTGTTCCTTCTCTCTACAACACCATTCTATTGTAGAGTTGTTGGTGTAGACATTTGTCTCTTGATTCCATTATCTTCATAGTACTTAACAAATTCTATAGAAGTAAACTCACAACCTTTATCATATCTTAAACATTTCAAACTCTTACCTGATTCCTTCTCAACCAATACTCTAATGCTTTGAATTTCTAGAATGCATCAGACTTTTCCTTCAAGAAAGTCACCCGCATCATTCTAGAATAATCATTAGTAAACTGTATGAAATATCTTTCACCTTGATAAATCTTCTAACTCATAGGCCCACAAAGATCAGTATGCACCAAATCAAGTATTCTTTCAGATGAAAAAGAATTTCTCTTGAAAGTAGAACTAATTAACTTACCCAATTGACATTCTTTACATAACATGTTGTCTAGTTTGACTTATTGGGGCAATCCTCTAACTACATTAGTCTTACTTACTTTGATCAAATAATCAAATTTTACATGACAAAACCTTCTATGCCATAACCAACTATCTTCAACTTTTTCAACCAAACAACTATTCACAGTAGTATTTAGATGGAATAAATTACCTCTATTCTGCCTATCGGTAGCAATCTCATCACCAGATCTTCCAATTATTATGCCAACTCCCCTTTGAATTATAATCTATAACCTTTATCTTCAACTGACCCACACTCAACAGATTATGTGTTAGATCATCCACATAATAGACATCATCAGTATTACTCTTTCCATTCAAAGAAATATTGCCTTTACCTTTAACCAAACAAGGTGTATTGTTGTCAAACCTTACCACACCACTATCAAACTCATCAAGTTTAATAAACTTAGTCTTATCATCGATCATGTGATGTGAACATCCACTGTCAATAATTCATTCATCATTTTTTCTTATGTGAGAAACCAGTTCCTTTTCTCCTTCAGATGAACCTTCTTTGACTACAACAAACACAAATTCCTCTTCCTCATTATCTCCTTACTCTTCGTCGGTAATACCTTCATCCACTGCAACAAAGCATTGTTTCTTCTCTTTTCCTTTAAATATTTTGAACTTATCCTTTTGTTCACCATTAGGACATCTAATAGTAATATGTCTAATCTTATTACAACTAAAACATTTCAGTGAAAGTTTGCCTTTGTACGTACCAGTCCCTTTAGACAATCTCTTAGCTATTAGAGCTTCAAAATCCCCTTGTTTCCTTTCTTCTTCCAAGATAGATTCAAGTTCCCTGGCATAACTTGACATGTGATCAATATCATGAATTGTTTCCTTACCTTTCCTTGTCGATATATTAGACACTGATGCCTTGAAAGTGGCTTCAACTCTTGGAATACTATTATCATAGTTATTCACCTCAAATGCAGTAAGCTTACTGACATGTCCATCTATAATAACATTATCAAATGTTCTCAACTCATTTATAACAGACACTCTAATGACATAAGAAGTCAATAAATTTCTTAACATTTTACTTACCATTGCATCTTCTTCAATAGTTCCACCAACACCTTTAATATCACTAACCACTGCTTTTTTTCTTAGTCCATAGTATGCAATATTCTCTCCTTCTACCATTTTCATGTCATCATATTTTTTTTCTCTAAGACTGTCTTCCTCATCTTTCTTCACATGAATATCTCCACCATAGATAAGTTTTAACTTTTACCAAACATCATAAGCAATCTTTAGTTCACAAACATCAACATATTCAACATCAGATATAGTACTTATAATGGATTCATGTACTTGAGTATCTTCCTGTTGTTCCTTTCGCTCATTTGTAGTGATAGTTCCGAAAAGGGTGAAATACTTGTTTGTGAAATGCATCCAGTATTATGGTCCCATACCCTTTAGGTATAACTTTATTCTATCACACCATACTAGGTAGATGTCCTTAGAAAACTTGGGAGGTTCCTTCCTCATCATTTGATATTTTCCTCAAGTTGCTAGGCTTACACAAAGAGGACCAAGGCTCTGATATCAATTATTAGTATTATTAAGTCCAAGATTACTGAGAGGGGGGGTGGGGGGTGAATTGATAATCTAACAATTCTAAATTTTCATTAACCATTCAAGCATTTGCATCAATAAAAATTCATTGCATGAAAAACTTAAGTAGTAAGAATAAACATCCATAATCATGCAACACAATAACACCTAAGTTTTTCCCATGGAAATCCAATTGGGTGAAAACCATGTGTGGGGATGACACCCACTAAAATCTGCACCCTTTTGAAGTACATTTGGTTAAGGCCTTAGCCTTGTTAAAATCTTACATTAATGCCCGATTTAGAGCGAGACCCTGTTAGGAGTCAATCGATCAAGGGATTTAACTCTAGCCCTGTTCAGAGCTTTACCCTATTAGGAGTAACCTGATTAAATGATTTCAAACCATAATTAAAGAGACACCTAGTTAAAGGATTTACAATTTAGACCTGTTAGGATCTACCCAGTTAAGGGATTTAGCTTGATGAAGCTGTTAGGAATCAACAAGTAAATGATTTTATAAAATAGCACTTCCTTTGCTAATACAGATCTCCTTCAAGCTCAATCTCTTCTACACATTTTTACACACTTCTCTTTCCTTCTCTCTCGATCACACATACACATCCATGATCTATACTTGTTTATTTCATCATTTTACATATTTATATAATACAAGTACATTAGGGAAAATAACCGCCTTACAAAATATTTTAGAAATATTTCTCACTCAATGAGATAGCCCTAAAACATGTTACAAATATAGAACACTTTCTAACAAACTCAAGTCAATCTTCTAATTCATCACACATTGATTTGACAAAGAAAATTCAAACCAAAATACATTCTTCAATGTTCTTGCCCAACCTTTAATAAATCCAATCTCAAGGATCACACGCATACCAACTCATCAATCCTCATCAATCAGAAACAACACCATGATCCCTCAAACACATAAATAATTACACCAACATAGTGCAACATCACTAATCCATGATCTAACTAACTATTCTAAAGAACATCTTAACTCTTTGCTAAACAACCTTCTGTTACTTAAAAAATTTCCTTCTGATCATCAAAACATGATGAGGTTTCAACCACAACCTCATGGCATGTCCAAGATACACATATTATCACCACAACATTTGAATCAAAACATTATTGACAAAATCATCAAATCACTATTCCTATGCAACATCCTTTTCTTCTTGTTAACCTATCAACCTTCAATCAATCATAACTCACTCCATACATAAGATAAATCTTTGTGGTCATAGATATAGCATCTAGAGACATCACTTAGTCTTCTTGTATGATCGCACACTCCAATTCATACTACAACTCAAAATACAATCTCTTGAACAAACATCAGCATAACAACATCAACAAACATTAAGTTGACATCAATGACAACATTAGCATCATAACCAAGCATCTTACCAAACACATAACATCTCAACATAATCAACATCAATTATGCTAACAAAGACCATGCGAGAGAATTCTGCACTCTTATCAAGGAATTCATGCATGAACAAACTTATTTGATGAGGCTATTTCCAATAAGTTTGGGTGGTTTTACTGTGGAATGGTTCTCTAAGCTACCTTCAGGTATTATTGGATCCTTTGAATATTTAATAAAGAAATTCATCCAACCGTATTCTTACAATATCAAACATGTCATCATGGTGTTGGATCTCTATAGTACAAATCAACATAATGGAGAAACCTTAGTTTCATTTCTTCAAAGGTGAGAAAAATATTTGCAAGATATCCTCACAAGATTCCTAAAAATGAAAAGATGGATATCTTTACCAACAATCTAATCTTGACGATGAGTTTCACACTTTGAATGCAATGTTTAATGACTTTCGATGAAATAATGGATAGTGCCATAAAAGTTGAGGATATTTTGATAAGAAAAGGGGAAATCAAGATCTACAAGGAAAAAAAATCTCCAAGAATGCTAATCCAAATCACAATAACAATGATAAATCCAAGTTTTGGAACAATAACAAAAATGTGATGAATTATGGAGTTGTAGGAGCGTCTCACATTAATCCATAACAACCTATCTTTAATCTCTCAAGTAATATTCAAGCTGCTAAGACTCCTAAAACTACATCATCGTCCAAAGACAATAATGGATACAATAAGGATAAAGCACCTTGGGAAACTAGTCCTAAATGAACATTCACTCCTCTCGGAGAACCATTGGAAGCAACATTGAATACTCTTTTAATACATAAGGTTATCACATTGCCTTAGTCATGACCTTGGGACCATAAATCAAACCAAAGTGGTGGAACAATAATAATTGTTGTGAATACCACTGCAATAAAGGTCATAAGACAAACAAATGCATGAAACTCAAGCATGTCATTGAAGATCTAATTAATAATGAAATGATAATGGTGGATGGGCACAAAAAAATCAAGGATCACACCATATTCAAAGAGCCTCTACCTAAGTATATGAAGGGTGGATCATCAGGTTCTAAAGATGCTAAATTAAATTAAACTTATATAGATAACAATGTGATCCATATGCTCGAACCTTATGAGAATTCTATCAATGTCATCATTATCAAAGAAAAAAAGGAGTCTGATTTTTCTAATGTTGTAACAAGAAGTCAATCCAAAGTTACTCTCAAGGGTGTTTCATAAAAGCAACCTACATCACCAAAACCGGTTACCTCCAAGAATTCCCCATCATCTTCATCATCAAGTTACAACTTGGTAGAATAGCTTCAACCTACCCCTTCCCAAATCTTGATCCTCAAGTTACTCAAAATCTCTCTTACACATAAGGAGATTCTCAAATCTGCCCTTTTGGATACAACTGTCCTGAAGGATTTAGATGTTACTCGATTCCAAGCTGTGGTTGGTCATTTGACAACACCCCACTATATATCTTCTCATAGGAATATGAAAATTCATCGATCCATCCACACAACCAACCACTTCATATTGAATTCCTTATACATAAGCATCATGTTAAATGAGTATTTATAGATGGAGGTGTTGGTTTGAACATTTGTACCTTTAATTTGGTGAAAGCTTTAGGGTTCTCTAAACAAATAATAGATCCTCAAAGAATAATCACTATTAAGGCATATGATGAAGAACAGAGATCATCTAAAGGTTTGGTCGTATTGTCCATCAGAGTGGGACCCATTGAGAGAGACATCATTTTCCAAGTGCTTGATTTGACTCTTGCTTACAAAATCATATTGGACATACCTTGGACTCATTTCATGTAGGTTGTACCATCAACATACTATCAATGTGTGGATTTTCCATATAATGGAGTAGAGGTAAGCATAACATCAGATACTAGTTATTCTTGCAACACATTGAAACAAGTTGTTGATAGCATGGTCCCATATAATAGAGAAACCTCTAAATACCAAAAAGTTGAAAGCTCTAGAGCTGTTATGATGAGAGACTTTGAAAATAAATTAAAAATCAAGGATACAAGAATGGGAAAATACAAACTTGATCCATTGGCGTCCATGGATGATTTACCAACCTCTCCTAGGTCTTATGGAAAACAATCATCATATTTCAAACCCTATAGCTCTAAATCATTAAAAATATATGATGGAACATCTATGAAAGCCAAAATTTCCCTTGCTAATGAGAATGAAGATGAAGTTGTATTAGGATGGTTGTACAAAGGGGAAGAAGTAGAATCAAACCAGGAGGTCAAACATGTTGAAATATCTCTTGATAAATATGGAAAGAGTTATCACACCATGCAACAAATGGGGTAAAAATGCCAAGGTCCTTTTGGAAAGAATAAATAGGGCCTCATTGAACCTATTCACATGAACTTTCAGAATCCCAAAGATAAAACAAAATTAGGTTACAAAGAAGAAGAGGAAGATATCCCCTTAATCCAAAATGGTCCAATATTTGATTGTGAAGAAGATGAGTCAGAGGAAGAGACTAAAACTGTACCATTTTCATATGAAAGTTTTCTATATCTACAAGGAGAAAACACTACTTAGAAAGGAGAACCCTATGTACTACAACAATCAAGAGAAATTTCAATACAAGATGAAATCAATACATCTCAAGGTAATGACCAAACAGAAATGAGTGTAGTCCTTCAAGGAGAGTCCTCTATGTCTCAAAAACAATGACATATTAAAGAACTTGAGATTAGTCCCAATGAAGAAGAATCACCAATAAGTATTACACATTTCTTGAATAGATCTGATTATAGTCAAACTGACTCCCATGAGTATGAATTTGAACAAGGATACGAAAGTGACCAAGGAGAAAGACATCCTCACTGGGGAGAGCTAGTTATTGTTACTCATATTCTAGATATACCACATAATGTTGAAATTGACTCTAATGAATATGAATGGGATTCATTTTCTGATGCTACAATTGATATTGAAATATATGTGATTCATAAATATGCTTATCAACTAGAGGAGGGACAATGCTCCAACGATAGGTCAATCAGATTAGGTTCGCATAATACCAACAATGACTCTAGTGATGATGCTAGGACTCTTTACGATCTAAATAATCCTTCAAAAAGTAACTTAATAAAAATAATCTTACCGATCATTAGTTACAATGATAATGCGGTGATGTCCCTTCAACCAGTTGAATCTTTATCCTTAATGCATCCTGAACTTATTGGCTGAAGCCAAAATGAACCCTTGAAACTACTCACCTTTCCCAATGACTATACTTTGTCTTGTCACTTGAATGCAATTGAACTCCTTACCTCTTCCACCAGTGCAATGAGTGTGAACATGACAGGGGGAGATATCAAGTTTCTCAGTCTAAAGAGAAAAATAAAGAAGAACAAGCGATTTGATGGTGAAAACCACTTAGTGGCAGTATCAGATCTGAAAATAGCAAAAATAAATGACACATCCAATTGTGAAAATATCTCTGAGATACCCAACGATGAGAAGCTTAATATTCTCCCTGATCACTTTTAGGAAATATATTTAGTACTAATTGATCGAAGACAACCAAATAATTTGGGAACAACTAACGTACCTCAACTAGTGCATGTTGCTCAATCTTTAACAAAGGAAGAAAAACAACAATTCACACAATTCTTCAGGCATAAGAAAATCAAAATTTCATGGTCTTATTCTGACATGCTAGGATTAGACCCTGATATAATAATGCATCATTTTTCTATAACCCTTGATGTTAAACTAGTAAAACAAAAGTTGTGAAAGATGGATCCACATGTGGCATTGCTAGTCAAGGCAGAACTAGAAAAGATCCTAAAGGATAGTTTTATCAGAACTATAAGATATGCATAATATATTTCTAACATCATTCTTTTATCAAAACTAGATAAATCAATAAGAGTATGCACAAATTTCCAAGATCGCAAACGAGCCCATCGTGAGGATGACTTCCTGCTTCCAAACATTGATATGATTGTTGATCTAACAATATGATATGAAATGTACTAACTAATGGATGGATTCTTAGTTTATAATCAAAGAAAAATAAAAGTTTAGGACCAAGAAAAGTGACGCAGGAGCACCTTAGGATCTTGGCAATATTGCATCGACCAAAAATATTTCCTTTAGTTTGTTTGTTGTTTTGTTCCAATTGGGCAGTTTTTGGTGTTTTTGGTGGTGGTCGATCCGTGCTTGTTAATTTTTGTTGCGGTCATGAAAATGTGTTCTTGGCTTCATCCTAGAGCTTATCCTATGATCGTACCTCATTTGGTTTCATCACGCATAAGTTATGGCAGATTCTTCATGTATCTATCATGTTCTTCATATTTTTGATTGGTGGTTAGGTTTTTCGATCATTTCCTAATCTTTCAGTTGGTTCTTATGTGTGTGATAGCGTTAGTTCATTATTAAGTTAAGAGGATTACTTTGTTATATGATCACTTCACTTAAATATTTCTTTGGAGGTTGTTCTTTAAGATTTGGGTGCTATCCTATTTGGGTATAATGTAATTACTCATTTCTTGGAGAATGTAATCTTTTCAAGGCCGACCGATGATTGTAATTACTTTATAAGCTTATGAACTTGTTCCTAAGGAGGAGGATGATCTCATAAGATTATTTGACATAGCTTGGGTAGGATTTGGAGGGTTTTGAGTGTAATCAAGCTTGTGTGCTTGGCATGTATGACTGGGATGTGAAACAACATGTTATAGATATGTTGTAAATGATTTTTCGATGATAATAAAAGGCTAAATCTCTTGTTTTTACCTATTCTTCTTATTTTATTCCATTGTGTTGTGTTTCCTATAAGGGTTGGATCGATCTCCTTGAGGTATCTCCATCCTTGACTACATCAGGTGGTATCAGAATGAGGTTTAAGGATAAACACAATTGAGGTTGAATAAGGCGGAGATTCTTATGTTGGCAGATTTGAGTTCCTAACTTATGAAGCCCTAGACCTATTGATCATGAGGTGGCAAAGTGTAGATCTGACTTGCAATCACAGAGGACTTGTAGAAGGTGGCTAGGAAGGGTTTGTTGTTGAGTGTTGAAGGCATACCAATTGGAGGAGGTTGCTTGTATGTCTGATAGCTCACCGGTTGGAGGAGCATCTTGTGATAGATCACTGATTGGAGAGATAGTTGCACCCGAGGATTGGAAAATGTTGCCTAGAAGACTAGAAAAAATGATGGAAGACTTTAGGGTTTAGATGAGGATTGAGATCATAAGTGTGTTGAATGGATTGCGAAGGAATCTTGAGACTAAAGAATAATTTGAGTAAGCTTATGAAGATATTGAGACTGTAGATGATAAGATCCCTAGAGATGAGGAGAGATTGATGAGAGCTATGGCACAAGTTAGTAAAATATGTAAGATGGATGTTTCTACTTTCATCGGCTCATTGCATTATAAGGATTTGATAGACTGGATTGGAGAGTTACAAGATTACTTTGAGCTTGAAGATATCAGAGATCCACAAAGGGTTAGATTAGCACATACTAAGTTGAAGAGTCATGCTACCTTGTGGTGGAAGGAATTGCAGAAAGATAGAGAAGAGCACGGTGAGACAAAAATCACTAGATGGAAGGTGATGGTTGCTAGGTTAAAAGCCAAATTCATCCCTGAAGATTATGAATTGGAGTTGTTCAAGAAGTTGAATAATTTGAGGCAGAAAGACATGAGTGTGGAGGAATACACTGAGGAATTCTATAAGATGACTATCAGATCTGGTCACAAGGAGGTATCTAAGGAGAAGGTGGCTAGGTATGTCAATGCTCTTAGATTTAGTATTCAGGATGAGTTGAGTATGTTGAGGATTAATACTACTGAGGATGCTTATCAGTATGCATTAAGGGCATAATATAAGTTGAAAAGAAGATAAGGTAACCTTAGAGGAAGAAAGAAGCAAGTTAGAAACAATGGAAAAGAGAAGAAAATATTGAAGTTGAATCTGATCAGAAGATACCTAGAAGAGGGAATGATAGCAAGGGGTTCAAAGGCACTTGTTTCAAATATGGTGTAATAGGACGTAGGGATTTTCAATGTTCTAAAGGATCTAGTAAGAACATGGGTAAACAGAGTCTTGTGGCATATGAGGAATAGACTGTTGGTGAAGTTGTGGATAATGAAGTTGAATGTAGGATAGGAGATTCTCTTATTCTTAGGAGATTTATGTTGAGTAAGAAGGAAGTTGAGCCTTTACACAGGAGGAATTTATTTAGGACTGTTTGCAAATTAGGAGGTAAATGTCATAAATTTGTTATGGACAGTGGTAGTACTGAAAAATTGGTATCATAAGAGATGGTGCAGAAGATTGGATTGAAGAGGCTTAAACACCCTTGTCCTTATGGGGTAGGTTGGTTTTCAAATGATCATATGGTGGAGGTGAGAGAGCAATGTTTGGTTAATTTCAACATTGGACCTTATAGAGATGAAGTGTTATGTGATTCAGTGTCTATGAGTGCTTTTCATGCTCCATTGGGGAGACCTTGGAGATTTGATAGAGGAGTTATTCATGATTGCAGATTAAATTAAGTCACAATAGAGAAGGATGGACATAATTTTACTCTAGTTCCTTTGAAGGAAGTAGAAGGAGGAAGTGCAAGGAATTTGAGTATTGTGAAGAGTTATTCAGAGAACCAAACTATAGATGTTAGTGTGGATTAGATGAAGGATCTTGAAGGTAAATATGGTGAAGGAAAGTGTTAGAATAACTGAGAGGAGGGGGGGGGGGTGGTGAACCAGTGGCCTTAAACAATTTCCAAAAGATCCAACCAAAAAACTTATCTCTTAAGTATAATACCCTTAGTTATCTTATAGTCCCAATATCATCAAGATGTATGCCATAAATAATATTAACAAATATAAACTTCTCAGAAAGATATACTATTTATCTTTTCTAGATTTTACCGAATAAGTAAATAAACTTAGTGTTAACCGACCAATCTAGTTTCAATAATGTGTAAATTAAAGTATCAATGCAATGAAATAAATACACATTTGACACATAGATTTTAACGTGGAAACCCAATATGGGAAAAATCACCTAGGACTGGTAACCCAAAATATTTTCACTCTTCTGAAGTGAGCTCGGTGAAGAGCCAAGCCTATTAAAGGTTACAATACATGCTGTTAAGTGTGACCTTGTTAGAGGATTTAAAACCAACAGTTTGTCTTTTGACATAAAACTCACTATGTTGTCAACAAGAAAACCTTTTGACACTCTTGAGTATCTCAATACAATAAGGACTATTAAATCCCACTCGGTTAAGAGATTTTTTGAATCAATGGTTAAACTGATATAGTAAACGATCTGTTCAAAATACAACTTTGATTTTCAAATATTTAGATCTATTGTTAGTCCAATAATACCTCTCTGATCAATGTACACTTCAGTTCCTTTGCTTTCTTTCTTTGTTTTGCTCGGTGAATGCTCTGTCCTCTATTGCTCTGTGTCTATAGAATTCTTTAGCTCTGTTCTTCAACCTGTATGATCATATCTACATTAAGATTTCTATCTTCACATAAAATATATTCAACATTCCTCTTTTCATAATGAATTCCTTGTCTCTTTATATATATATATGATTAGCCACTCAATCTCCTTAGTTTTTTCATAGATTTCTCCTTGATCCGTAAATCTCGCCATGCTTTGATTTATCCCATAAAGCTCTGCTTTAGTTTTATTCTGTAAATCTCTCCTTAATAACTGTGAATAAAACTACCTTTGAATCTCCTTTTTTGATTTAGCTTAACTGATCGTTCATAATAAAGCAATCAATCAGTCAATCCCTAAATTGTAGCTCTGCCAGCTAAGCAATTTTGTCGCTCTTTAACTTCAATTAGTTTCAGTCATCAACTTTTGTTATACTCGGTAACACTTGCTCGGGTACCACTGTGCTTGGTATACACTATGAACTGCTCAGGGTTCACTGTCACTCGGTGTATAGGTTTATCGACAACCTAAACTTTGTCTCTTCAGATTTTCAAGGTTACGACAATATGTATATGAACTATTAGAATTCATAGAATTCAACCACCAAGATCCACTGCATGCAAAATAACCTGTTACAAAAGAAAAGCTTGGAGACAAGAATGTTATGAAAGATAAAATATTCATTCAGAGAGGGAATCATAAAATACAAAGAGATCAATCCTAATAAAGGAGATCGAACACCAAGAAGGTGGAGAAACCTAGGTTGCATGAATAATTAATAAAGAATTAATTATTAAATGCCTAAAGTTTAGCTTAAGTGAACACGAGATAAAAAGGTGACTTAAATAATTAAATTAATAATGATTTAATTAATAAGTGAACATAGAAATACCTTTTTACTCTAACACCCCCCCTTAAGATAAAATTAGGGAGAAGCTAAGAACCTAGAAACAACTACTTGAAGCAGTAAATTTGGGCCCGGGAAACAAGGCCTGATCAGGTACCCAATCACAACCAAATATCTGTAAAGTGGAGAAATAGAGAAAACCACATGGGAAAAACTCTACTCCAAAAAAATATGGAAAAAGCATGCTGAAAAGAAATGGCTCAAGAGACTCTCTCTCAAAACCATAAGTACAACTAACCTCCCCATGAGAGAGAATCGAGGCTCCAAAGCCCCCCAGAATGATAGAACCCATGTGTTAATGATTAGACCAATGTGGCTCCACTGCGGAAGAAACAAAGGTGTTGGACAACGAAGAGGAAGCCCTTGAATGTGAGGAGAAACTGGAAGGCCTAGCTGATGGTCAAAAGAGAACACATGAGACTCCTGTAATGGAATCTCCAATGAAGGTGGGCCAATATATGTGCTGAATATATCATCTAAGAGGAGATCAATATCCTCAAATATGTCCTCAACGACTGCAATAGGTGGCTCGATGCATGGAGTGATAATGTCTGGCAAAGCTGAAGAAGAATCCCGATGATTAGATGTAAACTCAACATGAGGTGGAGGTGTAAAAGTTAGAACATTGATAGCAGAAACTACACATAAGTTCAAGTGACCCGACTTCACCTCAATAGGCTCTCATGAGTTAGGACGTAGAGATGTTAATTCTGCCTCAATTTTTAGTACCCTAAACTCATTGACTGTGCCAAAGAGAGTTTGAAACTTCTCCCACATAGAAAGAGGAGTATCACAATCATGAAGATGAAAGAGCAAACTTTTTGAAACATGCAACAAAATTGCACCCATAGACTCATCCATCTTGTTCCTGTGTTGCATGACTTTGTAAGGATGAGTCAAAATTGGTTGAATGGAATCCAAACAGGACCATAGCCCGCATGACTAGAGAAGCCTAGACATACGGGATTTCCATAAATGGAAATTGTGAGGAGTGAGAAGCTCAACTCTTGTTGAATCTGCCATTGGATCACAAAGAGAGACAGGTAATAAAAAATTCAAAAAGAATGGGTAAAATGCCTAATTAATTTCTCTAAAAATAAGTTTTGGATCTAAAGAGAGCTCGTCAAGAGCTTTTCGACGCCTATTCGTGAGCAAAACATGGAGTCTGTATGCTCATTCTAGAGGCTTGGAAGTGCTAGAAAGAAGGGCTCTCTTTGACTGGAAAAAAATCCAGTAAAATAGAAAAATCTCAAAATGAAACCCCTACCAAAATCTTTGTCTTGGAAACAAATTTTTGACGCTATCTCATTTGGAAAAAATGGCCTCCGTTTTCTCAAGTTACGAGCAAAACACCGAAGACTGATCCAAAACAAGAAGAGAACCAAGAAACCCAAATTGCCAAGCAAAATAATAATAATTATTATTATTTTTTTCAAAAAAATGGTGGCATGAATTTTGAGGTAGCACAAAAACTGAGGCATCATGAAAACTAAGGTTCTTTTTGCCTCAAAATATGTTCCAAGGTCGTGCATGCAAAAAAGAGGGCCCATATTTCAAATGTGTCCAAATTGGACATGCCTTGTATGAAAATAAGGGTTTTGGGGCATTCTAGACACAACCTAGATGTCAGTTTTTGCCCAAAGTGCTCCAAAAAATAATTTCCATTTGAATCCACACAAAAATTGCTAAAAAAAATTGAAACCCTCAGAACTCCAAAAACTTAAAAAACTCAAGAACGGGATGCAAGAGCAAGGCTCTGATACCATGTTAGAATTCATAGAATTCAACCACCAAGATCCATTGCATACAAAATAACCTGTTACAAAAGCAAAGCTTGGAGACAAGAATGTTCTGAAAGATAAAATATTCATTCAGAGAGGGAATCATAAAATACAAAGAGATCAATCCTTATAAAGGAGATCGAACAACAAGAAGGTGGAGAAAGCTAGGTTGCATGATTAATTAATAAAGAATTAATTATTAAATGTATAAAGTTTAGCTTAAGTGAGCAATAGATAAAAGGGTGACTTAAACAATTAAAACAATAATGATTTAATTAATAAGTGAACATAGAAATACCTTTTTACTCTAACATGAACAATCATACCATATCAAGTTGACATCAATTAAAATACAATAGATTAACTAATTTAATGTCTTGCATTCACTTTTGCAGCTCAGTGATCATCAACTTGTCATCTTCAAACATTCAATCAGTTATAGTTCATCAATCTCTCCCTTTGGCATTGATGGAAACACAATATGAAATATGCAGTATAAAGCATGCCATAACATACCAAAATTTTTGTTCTATAACCAATTCAAATACCTGAATCTTGGTAAGCTCTTCTAGCTTAGATTTAATATGTTTGATCACTACAAAATATTTACCATACAACTCTCCCTATATATTTTTTTATTCTGTGTGCTCTCCCTTTCTTCATTCCCTTCAATGGATAGATGTAGCAATTTTGTCTTTTGATTCTTTCTCTCCCTTTGGTGTAGAATCTCTTCTCCCATTTCTGGATAGATATGCAGTGTTAACTCTCTCCAATTCTCTCCCTTTGATGGATGGTTAATTTAATCTTTCTCCCCTTAATTACTTTCATTGAATCTTTGTCTTCCTTTCATTCTTGGATATTTCATCTCTCCCTTTGACTCTTGGATATTTCATTGAATATTTCTCTCCCTTTGATAGCAATGCCAAAAAAAAATATAGCTCTGTAGTAGCCAATAATATCTCTTGTGTGTGGTTCAGATAAGTACCTTCAGTGTACTGATATGTCATTGCAGTCCATATCTCAGCTGGCATCAACATGATTGATCTTCTGATAATGTGTAGGCTGATGCAACCTCCTAGTCAGCTTAGTGACCAGTAGACAATGGACGAACCCCTAGTATATTTCTCAGGTATTCAATTGTATCATTTGGAAATGGTTTTTTGAATATGTCTTCTAGTTTTTCTTTGGATTGTACATATTCTAGTATCACTTGTTTCTCTTGTACGTGTTCCCTCTGTAAGGTAAGAAATGAGGGGGTGTTTTGAAAGTGGATCATTTAACATAAAATACCTTACATTTAAATATTTTATGGGGGTAAATAAGATGCCATCCTTCTATCCTTAGATATGCAAATCAAAGATCCAAATTGATTAACCCAAAAGGAAGGATCAATGCATAAATGAATCAACCATTTGGAAACAAGAATAAAGGAGGAAGATATTAAGTACCCGTTTATTTATTTGAAAGTGAAATATATTTAAATAGATTGATAACCTTAATTGAATTGAATAGGAGAAATGTACTAACCTTGGAATATTGTAGATCTAAAGAATGCTATTTTCTGAAGTCTGTGTTAAGTTCTGGAAAATCTGAGTCCAGATCTGGAATAGAAACACAGAGATGAACAAAACCCATAAATCTTTTTCTATTCTGACACAGTTCCAATTTGTACCCTCAAGTCAATGTCACCATTGGCCAGAATTTCTGATTGCGCCCTAGGGAAGAATCAACCTAAAAAGTCTCAGACTAAAATTCTATTTTCGGATCCTAGAAGTTTGCCGAAAAGGGTATCTGAATCTCCATCTTGATCTACTGTTATGAACCTATACCTACAATAAAAATGGTTTGTTTGTTGGGGGGAGGGTTTTGCCTTGGTCAAACCCTAATTTTGGAATTAACCTCAAATATGTAATTGAAATTGCAGAAATAAACAAAGTAAATGAAACAATTCACCTTGCTCATGTAAAAGGTCCTTGTGGAGGATTCGAATCCTTGAACCCACAAGTACGAATGCACAAAATGGATGTAGAATGTATAATGGAGAATGTAGAATGTATTCAATCAATTGCTTGTAGATCTTTGTTGCCTCACTTTTCATCCTGTACCTATGCTGTCAAAGTGAAGGATTTTGAAGTCATAGTCAGTCTGGTCAGTCTGAGTCTAGGTCTAAGTCTTTCTTAGGTAGGCTATCTTTGTCGGGTTTCTCTGTCATTGCCTTTCCTTCTCTTAGCCGGGCGGGTTGTTCTGAGGTCTCATTATTTTGGGTAGGTTCTAGATCCTAACCCGACAAATATTTTTGCTCCAATCGATGTTCTTACTCAGGAAGAGATCGAAGACTGGTATGGATCGATTCTACAGGTCTCAACGATCCTAATGCAACAAACGATGAGCAATTTGGTTAAGAAATGAGCGAGAACAAGCTCAGCGGGATTTCAGAAATCATCTTCTCCGTGGTGGAATTCTACCTAAGAAGGTAATTTTCCGCAAAGAAGAACTTTGCACTGTGTGGGTTTCGCACCTCTTTGGTGATTTTCCGCAAGCTTAGTTATAGTCAGGTGGGCCCGATGTATTAAAAGGGAATATTATTGTTTTAAGAGATCAAATAAAGCACGTGCTTTAAGTTGAGAACCCCTTTTCTCATTTTCCGCGAGGAGAACCCCTTTTCTCATTTTCCACGAGGAGAAGCCCTTTTCTCATTTTCCATGAAGAGAAGCCAAATTGCAAATTTCTGCCAAGGAGAAGCTTAAGTATCATTTTCCATGAAGAGAAGCCAAATTGCAAATTTCCGCCAAGGAGAAGCTTAAATCTCATTTTCCGCGAAGAGAAGCCAAATTGCAAATTTCTGCCAAGGAGAAGCTCTTTTCCAATTTTCCGCAATGGAGAAGTAGACTTGGTATTTTCCGCCAGAAGCATTCAGTTTGAGATTTTTCTGCCAATTACATTAAAGGCCCGAGTTCAAGATAAAGAGGAGGATTCTCGATACCATTTGAGGTTGGAATCGAAACCGAATAACATCAAACATGTGAAAAAAAAAGCAATTATTTGACCCTGAAGCCCAATGGATTTGACTCGACAGATGTCATTAAAGAGAAGATGAAGGATTCAAATTGAAGTGTCACAGTCATGATGTCTTTTCTTATTCCCATGTCAGCAATTGGATTTTCAAATTCTATCATCGAGATGTTCTCTCTTTATGCCCTGTCTTTTTGTATTCTGGAAGTTGAATCATTTCCAGTAAGCATTGTATGTAAACTCTATAAATACTGTGAAGGAAATCAAT
>MU227909.1:648594-670150 GCA_018584345.1 Thuja plicata
TGTTGAGAGATTCATAAGATTGTGAAGATCATCAACATAGCATCTCTGCATTTACACCCTGCCTGAGATTTCACTTGCCTGGGTGGAACTCGGTTTCCTCTGCTGTTCTCTGGTTAAGAACATACCTACAGTAGGAATTAGAATTGAAACAAAATTTATTGAATATTATTCACATAGGAAGTTGTACCTTAATACAGAGGGAAACTAGCTATTCTCAGAAACAGTTTCCCAACTGTTGTGCACGGTTGTTCTTCATCACAAATTGGGCAAATTAAAGGAGAATCAGAAGAAGAACAATCTGTTTACCAACAATCTTAAACATCAATCTTGAATGGATCTTGGAAGAGGAAAAAGTTTGGAAGAATGTGGATGGAGAAATATTCAACAAGAGGGCTCCATGGAGCTTGAGTCCTTCAATGGCTACCAATGGATCTCCTTGATGAAGTGAGTGCTTGAGAAATTCTTGAATGCTTGAGAGTAGATGCTTGCTTCAATGGATTATTTCTTGATTCAAGTGCCTTATGATTTCATGGTTAGAGAAAATGAGAGGAGAAGGCTTCCTTTTATATGAAACTAGGGCACAATCCTCTAGAGAGGCTGACATAGGAGAATTAAATTCCAATTAAACCCATGCCCATAGGAGAGGACCTATATTAAATATAATTTAAGAATCGTTGCTTTGAAGACCGAAATGACTGACCCGAAAGTGGGAATTAACTCTTTTCGAAACTCAACATCCAAAAATCCTAGAAATCTGGGATTTGGACCAAAAGTCAGAAAAAGGTCAATTGTTACCTAGGTAAAGGTCTAGGTCATCCTTGACCTAGGTCAAGGTTGAGGTCAACCTTGACCCAAAAAGGACCCTAAGGCCAAAATCCCAGTTTGGAGTTCAAGAGTGTTAGAAATAGGCTAGAAAAAGTGGGAGATGGGGAAGAACATGGAAGAAAGCCAGATCCAAGTCAGAGACCCATTCAAGGTGCTTGAAATGACCCCAAACAACTTACTCGGAGGGCTAAACCAGTCCAAAATGGAAGTGCTTCCATTTTCTGACGATACATTTAGCCCCCACTTTAACAAGAGTATGGACTCAATGCAAACTCTTGGTAAATGAGATAATGAAGAATATATAATATCATTGGAATCAAAAGGGACAAAGAAATCCTCAAGCCCCTAAGGGACTTAAGTCTTTATCAACCCTAAGATCATGATAAGAGAGACATCACCAATTAAAGAAAAAGAGAGAGAGAGGGTGTGATTACCTTGCCTAGTAAGATGTGTGTATCTCACTGTGAACCACAAAAAGTATAGGATGGCCCACTAAGAAAGCACTTGATAGTCACCCCCATAAATTTGTGCACCTTTTGGAAGCTTTGTTTATGTATGTAGTACATCTTCTGATGGATTTTATGAAGTACCCATGGATCCCTATATCACCATGGAATACATTTGTAAAATGCGTATCTCTTCAGGACTTAGCAACTTATGTGGGTTACCTTCAGAGGATTTAGCATGCTACAAAACAAAAGGTTAGAAAAAAAATGCATAATATAGAACAAGGGAGGCCGTATATATGCCCCCCTCCTTAAGATGGAAAAAAGACATATACTATTTTGGCATGTTAAGGAAAGAAAAGAACAAGGATAAAGCCTTCTTCAACATCAAGACAATATCCATAGACAACACCCAGTCCAAGCCAAGAAGGTCATAGTTCCAATGAGGCCATAGAAGGGATGAATGCAAAGAGATATCATGCAAGAAGTGAAAAAGTAACCCTTGTGAGGGATAACACACAATTCAGTTTCCAAGGTGAGAGATTTATCAACCATGGAAACCCAATGTCAAACAAGGAAATAGGTTATGATCAAGGACATAGATCCTCAATGAAAACCAAAATTTTCATGTATGATGGATATCACATAATAGATAGATACTAATTAACCAAGGGAAAAGTGGATCCCAGAAAGTTAGAAAAGAAGGGGATGGTGTCCTTGCCCCCAAGCATAGGAACAAGGATGAAAGGGGACCTATTATATCGCTCACAACACTATGCAAGATAATGAGCCCCCAAGGATTAGGCTATCATTGTTTACATAATTTGGAGTTCCATAATAGGAACATAAATATTATTTAGAGAAAATAGGATTGAAATACAACTCATTGCCACATGATATATAGATAAATTTACTATCAATGAGCTGCCTAATCTTATAATGTAAAGCTTGACATTCATTAGTAGAGTGATAATGAAATCTATGATACAAACAAAAAGGGAGAGTCTTCAAGTGTGGACTACGTTTATTTTTGCGTTTAGGTCTAGTAATCATCTTAGCACGAAGGAGTTTAGACAAAAGAACTTCTTGGTCCAATTTCTTCCTAGGGTCATCATGTTTTGAAGTGTTATTTGAGATATTGGTAACATTGATGTTTTGTTGACTCATGCCCCCCATTCTGTAAGGGCATTTGAATTCCTTGTTTATGCTTACCACATCCTTGACTATGGAATCCTTGTTTAACTAGTAAATGATAACCAAAACCATAAGGAGAAGCCCAATCAGAAGGAGTCAATGGAACTTCAGTAGTCACTATGTCATTACTAGTAGGTTTGATAGATTCATAATGGGTAGAAGTAGTGACAAAATTATTACGAAGGGTATTAGAAGTAGAAACAAAAACTCATTTTTTGAACTCTCTTTGTTGCTTCATAAAATCAAGATCAGAAACCTTATACTCTCCAATAAAAGTAGGATTAAAATCGAGGGTTCCCCAATCATCTCCAGAAAGAGCATTAGAGGAAGGAGGATTACTATTAGGAATAGGATTATCGTGGGTTTGAATATTCAAACAAGGATTTGGCACATCATCCGCATGAAGTGTATATATCTTATTGTTGTGGATAAAATTGACATTATGATGAAGGGTGGAAGGAACAACATGCATCTCATGCAACCAAGGTAAACCCAAAATGAGGTTATAATTAAGAGGTCCAGACATAACATGAAAAGGAGCATTCAGGATAATTGGACCTACTTTGATAAGTAAGGTAATGATGCCCAAAGTTTTCTTTGCAATATTGTCAAATCCACGAGTAGGGACATTATTAGGTTGAACAGTTGAAAGATCGACTTTAATCACTTTGAGCAAGTCCATGCTACAAATATTAAGCCCAAATCCATTATCAATCAAGGTCCTATGAATGGTACTCTTATTGATAGTAACAACAACCATAAGAGCATCATATTGATTCTGTACTTCTTTAGAAGGTAAATCCTTTTGAGTAAATACAATGTTAGGAGGACCTGGGGTAGGATGCATGCACTGTAAAAAGGCATTGATGTTCTCTTGATTAGGAGGTAGAGTGGGAAGAGTTTCTAGAGCTTTTTGCAAGGCTTCATGGTAGGTAGGTGAAGTTTGAAGAAGATCCCATAAAGAAATCTAGGCAGGGGTATTGCGCAATTGGTTTATCAAATCATACTCCATGCTAGGAAGACAGGGTGGAGGTGGAAGAATGGGTTGAGAAGGTGGTAAAGAAGCTGGAACAGTAGGTTGAGGATTATTATATGTGCGATAAGCATGTGAAATAGAATCTGTGTTATCAAAGAAATCCAAAGGATCTCTAGGTTTACCCATAATAGTTATTCGAGGACATCCTTTTACCATCATCAAAGGTTTAGGGAATAACATTCTAGCTGCCTCAATGTTGTAAATAAAGGAGTATGAAGGGAACCATGGACACACCCTATGGTAAAGGTCAATTGGAGAAGTTGTGGACGATGAAATAGGAATAGGATCCATGGAGATCTCATTCAAACCATTTTCATTCTCACTTCCATGTACCTCATTAAGGGATCTATTCTCTTGTACAATAAAATCTTCATCAAAGTATTCAAAACAAGAGTCATACATGTTGAACACACAAGAAAATTACAAGCATGTAAATGTTTTTGTGTTTTTAAAGAAACTTTATATTTTTTAATGTATTTTTTGAATATAAATGCAAGAGCATAAAAGAAAACTTACTTTTATATGCATGCAAGATTTAATATGAAATGTAAATCTAACACCAAAGAGAAAGAGTTGTTTATTGCGGGTTCACCAAAATGCAAGGTAAGAAATGAGGGGGTATTTTGAAAGTGGATCATTTAACATAAAATAACTTACATTTAAATATGTTATGGGGGTAAATAAGATGCTATCCTTCTATCCTTAGATATGCAAATGAAAGATCCAAATTGATTAACCCAAAAGGAAGGATCAATGCATAAATGAATCAACCATTTGGAAACAAGATTAAAGGAGGAAGATCTTAAGTACCCATTTATTTATTTGAATGTGAAATAGATTTAGATAGATTGATAACATTAATTAAATTGAATAGGAGAAATATACTAACCTTGGAATATTGCAGATCTAAAGAATGCTATTTTTTGAAGCCTGTGTTGAGTTTATGGAAAATCTGAGACCGGATCTGAAATAGAAATGCAGAGATGAACAAAACTCAAAAATATTTTTCTATTCTGACACAGGTCTGATTTGTACCCTCAAGTCAATGTCACCATTGGCCAAAATTTCTGATTGCGCCCTAGGGCAGAATCAACCTAAAAAGTCTCAGACTGAAATTCTATTTTTGGATCCCGGAAGTTTTTTGAAAAGGGTATCCGAATCTCCATTCTGATCTGCTATTCTGAACCTTTACCTACAATAAAAATGGTTTGTTTTTTGGGGGGAGGGGTTTGCCTTCGTCAAACCCTAGTTTTGGAATTAACCTCAAATATGCAATTGAAATTGCATAAATAAACAAAGTAAATGAAATAATTCACCTTGCTCATGTAAAAGGTCCTTGTGGAGGATTCAAACCCTTGAACCCACAAGTACGGATGCACCAAATGGATGTATAATGTAGAATAGAGAGTGTAGGATGTCTTCAATTAATTTCTTGTAGATCTTCAACATCAATCTTGAATGGATCTTGGAAGAAGAAGAAGTTTGGAAGAATGTGGATGGAGAAATCTTCAACAAGAGGGCTCCACAGAGCTTGAATCCTTCAATGGCTACCAATGGATCTCCTTGATGAAGTGAGTTCTTGAGAAATGCTTGAATACTTGAGAGTATATGCTTGCTTCAATGGATTATTACTTGCTTCAAGTGCCTTATGATTTCATGGTTAGAGAAAATGAGAGGAGAAGGCTTCCTTTTATATGAAACTAGGGCACAATCCTCTAGAGAGGCTGACATAGGAGAATTAAATTCCAATTAGACCCATTACCCTAGGAGAGGACCTATATAAAATATAATTTAAGAATCATTGCTCCGAAGACCAAAACAACCAAACTGGAAGCGGGAATTAACTCTTTCTGAAACCCGACATCCAGAAATCTTGGAAATATGGGATTTGGACCAAAATTCAGAAAAAGGTTGATTGTGACCTAGGTCAAGGTCAAGTTCATCCTTGACCTAGGTCAAGGTCAAGGTTGACCTTGACCTTGAGGCCAAAATCCCAGTTTGGAGTTTAGGAGTGTCAGAAACAGGCTGGAAAAAGTGGGAGATGGGGTAGAACAGAGAAGAAAGCTAGATCCAAGTCAGAGACCCATTCAAGGCACTTGACATGACCCCAAACCACTTAATCAAAGGGCTAAACCAGTCCAAAATGGAAGTGCTTCCATTTTTCGATGATACACCCTCAAGTAATGATACTTAATAGATATGTGCTTTGTCTTAGCATGCATCACAGGGTTCTTTGAAATATTTATAACACTTGTATTATCACAATAGATAATGACTGGGTCAATAATTTCCTCATTCATACCTTTCAAAAATTGCTTGATCCATGCAATGTTAGAGCAATTTGCAGCAACAACTACATATTCTACATTTGTAGTTGATTTAGATATGCATTCTTGCTTTTTACTTATCCATGTGACAAGTATGTCTCCCATAAATAATGATCCTCTTGTAGTGCTCTTTCTATCATCTATGTTTCCAACCCAATCAACATCAGGTATAAACTTGTAGCTCAAATTTGCCTTCTTTATTGTAGCACAAACCATAGTCTTCATTATTCTTTAGATATCTCAAGATTCTTTTAACAATAGTCATGTGTGATTCCTTAGGGTTAGCAAAGAATCTTGCAACTATACCAACTGCATGTGCTATATCAGGTCTAGTGTGTACAACATACATTAGTTTACCAATCATAGATCTGTATAAGGTTTGATTTACCTTGGTTGTATTGTCTTCCTTATTCAATTTGCATCCAGTTGCCATAGGTGTTCCAACTGGTTTGGAGTCCTCCATCTTGAATATCTTCATAACTTCTTTGATGTATTTGGATTGTGTGATGTAGATGCCTTCATCCTGTTGTAGAATCTATAGACCAAGAAAAAAATTGATCTCTTCAAACATTGACATCTTAAATTCTTTGCTCATTTCATCAGCAAATGACTTGCATAGCATATCATTACCTCCAAATATGATATCATCAACAAATATCTCAGCAATCAAAATCTTATCATCAGTATCTCCTTTAAAATAAAGATTAGTGTTTTCACTTGTTATAACAAATCCAATACTAATGAGATAAGAGTGAAGTCTTTCATACCATGCTCTCGGTGCTTGTTTCAATCCATATAAGGCTTTGTGTAGTTTAAAAACCATGTTCCTCTTGTTAGGATCAACAAACCCTTCAGGTTGTTCAATATATACCCCCTCTTCTAGTATTCAATTCAGAAATGTAGATATAACATCCATTTGGTATACTTTGAATCCTTCAAAACTAGAAGAAGCAAGTATAATTCTTACTCCTTCTAGTCTAGCAATGGGTGCAAAGTTTTCTCCATATTCAATACCTTCTTCTTGTGCATACTAGTCTTGCTTTGTTCCTTGTGACTTCTCCATTCTCATTAATTAAGTTTGTTTCTAAAAATATATTTGGTGCCAATGACATTTTTGTCACTCAGTCTAGGTACTAATGTCCATGTTTTATTCTTCTTAATCTATTCAATCTCTTCATTCATTGCACTAACCCATTCTTGATTATCAAGTGCAACATTAACAAATTTAGGCTCAAAATCACAAATCAAACATCTATTGTTAAGTGACTTACTTCTTATTCTCATTCCTACTCTTTTGTCCCTAATGACCTGGTCCTATGGATCATGTCTTCTGACATATTTATCAAGTACAAGTTCAGATCTTTGTTCTTCATTTTGATCTTCACTATCACTCAGTTCAGCATTGTGAACATTTTCTTGATTTTCAGTGTGTGTAGCCTGTTGCTCAGTTGCATTGTTCTATCGCTCATGAAAGGTGTCAGGTTCTTCAATGTAGACAAATATGTTGTAATCTTCAAGTTCCTTTCTACTTTCCTCATCATTTTTCTCAGCAAATTCATCCACTATAACATTTTCAGTCTCAATGATTTTGTTAGAATATTTGTTCAGATATTTATAAGCTTTGCTTTTAGTAGAATATCTTAGAAATATTCCTTCGTCACTTTTAGAGTCAAGTTTCCCATTTCTATCATCTTTTAGTATATAACATTGACTTCCAAAAATTCTAAAGGAACTCACATTTGGTGTGTATCCATACCATAGCTCATAAGGTGTCTTATTTGTGTCTTTCTTCAATTGAACTCGGTTCAGTGTATTGACAGCAATACTTATAGCTTCTCTCCAGAATGTTTGTGTGATGCCTTTATCAATCATCAGTGTTCTGACACAATGAAAAATTGATCTATTCCTTCTTTTAGAAATCCCATTTTGCTATGGTGTTCTCGGTGCAGAAACCTGTCTTGTAATCCCATGCCCATTACAAAAGTTAGTGAATTTATTAGAAATAAATTATTCTCTTGTATTTGATCTTAAACATTTCAGTTCTTTTCCATTTTTTTTTCAACTTTAGCTTTATACCATCTGAACATCTTAAATGCTTCAGATTTCTCTTTTAAGAACATGATAGTCATCATCCTAGAATAGTCATCAATAATTAGAATAAATTATCTATCACCATAATAGCTCTTTGTTCTCATTGGTCCACATAAGTTAGTATGGACTAACTCTAGGATAGCATTAGATGTATGCTTTTTCTCTTGAAACTAGACTTTGTCATTTTTCCTATTTGACAATTTTTGCACATAACATGGTCGGGCTTTGAAATACTCGGTAAGCCTCTCACTTTTCTTTTCTTCCTTATCTTAACCATGTTGTCAAAATTCACATGACATAACCTTTTATGCCACAACCAAATGTCTTCATTTATAGCTAATAAACAAGTGGTCTCAATATTATCAAGATAGAATAGATTACCTTTTGTTTGTTCACCAGTACCGATCAACTTTCCTGTTTCATTATAGATCATTGAATTTTTGATCTCAAATGAAACTTGATGTCATGTGTTGTTTAGCTATGAAACACTCAACAAATTATAGTTAATTCCTTTTACCCAATATGCATTTTCACATCTGATCAGTTTATTCAATATGATGGTACATTTTCCTTCAACTGAGCAAGGTGAGTTATTACCCATCCTAACTGATCCACTATTATAATATTCAAAAGTTTCAAAATTTTGAATATCTCTAGTCATGTGATGAGTACAACCACTATCAATGATCTAGACATCATTTTTTCTAACTTTAGATATAAGTGATGTTTAAACATACCTTTCTTCTTCGTCTGAATCATCCTTCATAGCAACAAATACTACCTCAATATCTTCATCATAATTAGTGTTAGAATTTGTAGCTTTGTTCTCAACCATGTAACAAGCCTTATTGCCTTTGTCCTTGTAATATTGGTTATCTCTTATGTCAGAGTGTCGATTGCTTCTGTAGTCTCGATCGTCACTTTTGTCATACTTCTTTTATAGGATCTATCATTTTTTCTTTCATCCTTTCTCTTGTTAGGGCATCTAGCAACAAAATGCCCAATCTCTTTGCAATTAAAACATACCAATGGTAATTTACCTTTATATCTTCCTTTACCTTTATGTAATCTCCTAGCCATTAGTGCTTCAAGTTCATCAAGCTCTTGCTCATCACTATCACTGTCACTATCATTTCTCATAGTGTGTTTGTTACTAGATTTGCTTATTTTCATAGAAGATTTGAATGCAGAATCAATAGTAGGTATGACACTGTTGTCATAGTTGTTCACCTCAAATGAAATAAGTCTACCAATCAAACTATCAAGAGTAACAGTGTTACTTGCTATTGCTCTCATTTCTTGAATTGCAGATACTCTAATAGCATAAATAGGCAGTAAGGTTCTCATATTTTTACTTACAACTATTTCTTCATTAAGTATTCCTCCTACTCCAGGGATAACATTGCCAACTTCTTTGATTTTGTCACTGTACTAAGTGATGTTCGCTCCTTCTTTCATTCTTAGGTCATCAAACTTTCCTCTTAGGATTTAAAATTTAGCTCTCAGCACATTTGCATCTCCTCCATGTACTAGCTTGATTTTGTCCCACATTTTCTTTGCAAAGGTGCATGATTTCACATCTTCAAATTTAGCATCGGCTAGTGAAGAAGAAAGTTCTATCATCATAGAATTGTGTTCATGTTTCTCTCTCAATTGATCAACATTCAGAGGTCCATTAGGTGCAACATATTTAGTATCCAAGTGTTGTGTAACATCATTTCCAATACCAGATAGATGAAGTCTTATCCTGCTTTGCCATGATGAAAAGTTGTCCTTGTTCAACTTAGGCACATCCCTTTTACTCATCTTGTGATCTTTATCTTAAGTCCCTTTAAAATTTTCTTCCAAGCACCAAATCTCTGATACCAATTGTTAGAATAAGTGAGAGAGGGGGGGGGGGGGNTGGGTGGTGAATCAGCGGCCTTAAATTTTTTCCAAAAGATCAAACCAAAAAAAATATCTCTTAAGTATAATACCCTCAGTTATCTTACAGTCCCAATATCATCAAGATGTATGCCATAAATAATATTAACAAATATAAACTGCTTGGAAAGACATACTATTTATCTTTTCTAGATTTTACTGAATAACAGTAAATAAACTTAGTGTTAATTGACCAATCCAGTTTCAATAATGTGTAAAGCAAAATATCAATGCAATCAAACAAATATACATTTGACACAGATTTTAACATGGAAACCCAATATGGGAAAAACCACTTGGGACCGGTAACCCAAAATATTTTCACTCTTCTGAAGTGAGCTTAGTGAAGAGCCAATCCTATTAAAGGTTACAATACACACTATTAAGTGCGAATTTGTTAGAGGATTTAAAACTAACAGTTTGTCTTTTGACCTAACATTTTTTGTAGTTAAATCCTCCATTATATGAGTGTCATTTTTTGATCTAATGCCTAATTCTAAGAGAATTTAGTTAGATAGTAAATTTCATGTCTAGGAGGCAATAATTATATTTCAACTATTTGATGACATGTAACTAATTGAATTTTTGAAGATGTTAAGTTGATCACTGAAATGCAGAAGGATAATGCAATATATTAAATCAGTTAATGGATTGTATTGTCATTGATGTCAACTTGATATAATCTAATCGGTTATAATCAAAGTGCCAAAGACTTCAGAGAATCAGAGAGATAAAGATTATGCTTTCAGTTATGTATAAAAGATAAGCATTCACTACGTGACTTCAAACACTGACGGCTAATGGAACCCGACGGACAGAGATCATCGAAAGTCAAGTCACAATGATGCTCAAGCAAGAACACTGACAAGAATTACCGATGAACAGAATCACAAGAATAATCGACAGCTAGAATCATAGTGTAAACCGATGGAGAAGGCTGAGGAGAGCTGGAGTGTTGACCGAAGCTATCAAAGAGTTAAAACATAGAAATTAACTTGAGTTCAGAAACAATAAAATATCTAGCTGGCAGAGCTAAATATGGACTTATCTGGTAGTTATCATTGTTTTCATTGACAAGATAAAGCCAGATATAAGTAAAGGATTTAAAGTTGTTTTGTCTATTTGGCAAGAAGATCTCTACAAGATAAAACATGAGTTTTGCTTTAAATATAATTGGCTAAGATTGCGGATCACGCCAAGATCAAGAAAATCAAGAACCTAACAATGGTGATATCATGCCTATAAAAGAGACAACTTAATTCATTACGAATTATGAGGGTGAAAGAATGAAAAGAGGATGTTACAGAGAAACTGATGAAGAGAAACTTCATATAATCCTGATCAATCAAGCTGAGGAAAGAGCTAAACTTTCTACTGACACCGAGCAACAAAGCACAACATCACAGAGTATAATAAAAGTGGAGCAAAGGTATTAAAAGAGACATATTGATTAGATTAGTTTTATGAGCTTACAATAGATCTAAAAATTTGCAAGTTTAAGTTGCATATGTGAACAAATCATACTGTTTTAGTTTAACCATTGATTCAAAAAGTCTCTTAACTGTGCAGGATTTAAAGATCCTTTCTATATTGAGATACATCCCAAGGAGTATCAAAAAGTTTGATCATGAAGATAGCATGAGATGCCAGATACCTATTGACAGGCCAAGTGAGTGTTTGATCAAGGAAGGTAGCATAGAGATACCCGATATCAAGTGACTGACTAAAATTTTAAATCCTCTAACAAGGTCACACCTAAAAATGTGTTTGTAACCTTTAACAAGGTTGGCTCTTCACCGAGCTCACTTCAGAAAAGTGAAAATTTTGGGTTACTGGTCCCAAGTGGTTTTTCCCTTAAGAGGGTTTCCAGGTTAAAAATCCATGTGTCAATGTGTTTACGAGTCATTACTTTACTGTTTTGCATTACACATAGCTTAACTGGATTGATCGGTATGCTCTAGATAATTTACTGTCTTTCGGTAAATTAACAGACTGCTATTCGGTAAACATACAGTATAAGATTTAACAAAGCATTCCGATCAGTAGTAATTTGATAATTGTATTTGAAGGCATTCATTTTATAGGACTGAAGATAACTAGAGGCTTAATATTGTGGTACTAATTTTTGGGTTGATTATTGGAATATTTTTGAGACCACTGATTCAGCCCCCCTCTCAATTATTACTAATGATTGGTATCAGAGCTTGTGTTCTTAGAAAGGGAGTTTAATAGCTCAAGCAAAAGATCACAAGATGAATAGATGAGATGTGTCCAAGTTGAATAAAGACAACTTTACATCATGGAAAAGAAAAATAAGACTCCACCTATTAGTTATTGGAAATGATGTTACTCAATACCTTGATACTGAATATGTGTTGCCTACAGGACCTCACACTCTTGAGCAATTAAGAATAAAACATGAGCATAATTGCATGATGATATAACTTGCATCATCACTCTTCGATGCTGAGTTTGAAGATGTCAAAACCCACACCTCTGCAAAGTAAATGTGGGATAAGTTGAAGCTGGTACACGGAGGAGATGCTAATGTACTAAGAGCCAAGGTAGAAATCCTAAGAGGGAGGTTTGATGACCTAAGGATGAAAGAAGGAGAAAATATCACTCAGTATAGCTGTAGAATCAAAAAGGTAGTCAATTATATCCAAGGAGTTGGAGGTGTACTTGAAGAGGAGACAGTGGTAAGTAAAATCTTAAGAACCTTACTGCCTGTATATGCTATTAGAGTTTCTGCTATTCAAGAAATGAGAGCAGTTGCAAACAATACAATTGCTCTAGATAGTTTGATTGGTAGACTGATTTCATTTGAAATGAAAAACTTTGATAATAGTGTCTTACCATCTATAGAATCTGCATTCAAATCTTCTTTAAAGATAAGTAAATCAAGTCACAGACATGCTATTAGAAATGATAGTGAAAGTCATAATGAGGATCAAGGACTTGATGAGATTGAAGCACTAATGGACAAAAGATTGTAGAGAAGTAAAGGTAAACACAAAGGTAAATTACCACTTGTATGTTTCAATTGTAAAGAGGTTGGACACTTTGCTGCAAGATGTCCAAACAGAAGAAAAGATGACAAAGGAAATGACAGATCATATGAGAAGAAGTTTGATAGAGGTGATAACATAGATTACCGAAGCAACTGACAATCTGACAAAAGAGATACCCAAGACTACAAGGATAAAGGGAAGAAAGCTTGTTACCTAGCTGAGAACAGAGCTGATGACACTGACACCAAATCAGAAGAAGACATTGAGATGGTATTTGTAGCCATGAAGGATGATTCAGAAGAAGAAGAAGAAGAAGAAAGGTATGTAGAAACTGCACTCATATCTAAAGTTAGTAAGAGTGATGTCTGGATCATAGATAGTGTCTGCACTCACCATATGATTGGTGATAAACAAAATTTTTAAACTTTTGAATACTATAATGGTGGTTCAGTGAGAATGGAAAATGATACACCTTGTCCAGTTGAAGGTAAAGGAGCTATAATGTTGAATAACCTGATCAAATTTGAAAATGCTTACTAGGTAAAAGGACTAAATTATAATTTGTTAAGTGTTTCACAGCTGAATAACACAGGTCACCAAGTGGCATTTGAAAATAAGAAGACAAAGATTTTCAATGAATCAGGAAGGTTGATTGGAACCGATGAGCAGACAAAAGGTAACCTTTTCTATCTTGACAACACTAACGCCACTTGTTTAATGGCTAGAAATGAAGGCATATGGTTATGAAAAAAAATATTGTGTCATGTGAACTTTGACAACATGATAAAGATAAGAAACAAAAGGAATGTTAGAGGCTTACCGAGAAGGACTAAGCCTGAGCATATCATGTGCAAAAATTGTCAAAAAGGTAAGATGACAAAGTCTAGTTTCAAGAGTAAAACCCATACATCTAATGCAATTCTAGAATTAGTCCAAACAGATCTATGTGAACCCATGAGGACAAAGATTTACTATGGAGATAGGTATTTCATTCTCTTTTTTGATGATTATTCTAGAATGATGACAGTCATGTTCTTAAAAGATAAATTAGAAGCATTTAAGATGTTTAAATGGTATAAGGCTATGGTAGAAAAAAAAAAGTGAAAATAAATTGAAATGCTTAAGTTCATATAGAGGAGGAGAATTTACTTCAGATGAATTCACTAACTATTGCAATGAGCATGGAATTAAAAGATAGGTTTCTGCACCTAGAACACCACAGCAAAATGGAATTGCTAAAAGGAGGAACATATCAATTGTTGACTATGCAAGAACATTTATGATTGAGAAGAGCATCACTCAATTTCTATAGGGAAGCTATTAGTACTTCTGTCTACACATTAAACATAGTACAATTGAAGAAGGACACAAAGAAGACACCCTATGAGCTTTGGTATGGTTATACACCCAATGTAAGTTACTTCAAAATCTTTGGTAGTCAATGTTATATTTTGAAGGATGATAAAAATAGAAAACTTGAATCCAAAAGTGATGAAGGTATCTTTCTAGGGTACTCAACCAAAACCAAGGCTTATAAATGTCTTACCAAGGCATCTAACAAAATCATTGAAAGTGCAAATGTGAAAATAGATGAATTTGCAGAAAAGAATGATAAGAAAAGCAGAAAAGAACCACATGGCTAAAACAGGTTTGTTTATACATAACCTGGCACTCTACTCGAGCAATAATGTATCACTCCTGAGCAATAGAACATTGCACTCGAGCATCGGGATGCAATTATAAAAAATTAGGAAAATCCTCAAGATTATGTTCCGAACAATGGAGATTAGAACAAAGGTCAAGAAGATGATCAGAATGATGAACAAAGGGTTGAACTAAAACTTGCCAAGTATGTCAGAATGCATCATCCACATAATCAAATCATAGGAGACAAGAAGGCTGGAACAAGAACAAGAAGTAAGTCACTAAACACTAGATGTTTACTTTATGATTTTGAGCCTAAATCTGTTAACACTGCACTTGAGAATGAAGAATGGGTCAGTGCTATGAATGAATAAATAGAAAAGATTGAGAAGAATAATACATGGACACTAGTACCAAGACCAGATGACAAGAATGTCATCGGTACCAAATGGATATTCAGAAACAAGCTGAATGAGAATGGAGAAGTCACAAGAAACAAAGAAAGGTTAGTATGCAAGGGATATGCACAAGAAGAAGGTATTGATTATGGAGAAACCTTTGCACCCATTGCTAGACTAGAAGGAGTTATAATCTTACTTTCTTATGCTGCATATAAAGGATTCAAGGTATACCAGATGGATGTAAAATCTGCATTCCTAAATGGAATACTAGAAAAAGAGGTATACATTGAACAACTAGAAGGGTTTATTGATCCAGACAAGAGAAACATGGTATGTAGACTACATAAAGCCTTGTATGGATTGAAACAAGAACCTAGTGCTTGGTATGAAAGACTTCAATCCTATCTCATTAGCATAAAATTTATAAGAACAAGTGAAAATAGCAATTTGTACTTAAAAGAAGATACCGATGGCAATATTCTGATTGCTGAAATTTTTGTTGATGATATCATTTTTTGGGGAAATGAATTGCTATGCAAATCCTTTGCTAATGAAATGAGCAAATAATTTGAAATGTCTATGTTCCGGGAGATCAAAAATTTTCTTGGTCTAAAAATTCTTCAACAAGATGTAGGCATATATATCACTCAGTCCAAATACATCAAGGAAGTGCTGAAGATATTCAAGATGGAAGATTCCAAACCAGTTGGAACACCTATGTCTACCGAATGTAAGTTGACAAAAGAAGACAAATTAAATGAGGTAAATCAAACATTATATAGATCAATGATTGGAAAAATAATGTATGTTGTTCACACCAGACCAGATATAACACATGCAGTTGGAATAGTTGCAAGATTTTCTGCTAATCCCAAAGAATCACATACGACTGTTATCAAGAGAATTCTGAGATATATGAAGAACACCAAGGACTATGGATTATAGTACAAAAGAGAAGGAAAATTTGAGCTACAAGTCTATACAGATGCTGATTGGGATGGAAACATTGATGACCGAAAGAGCACAACTAGAGGAGCATTCTTCATGGGTGACAAACTTGTCACATGGATCAACAAGAAGCAAGGATGAATCTCTCAGTCTACTGCAGAAGTAGAGTATGTTGCTGCTTCTACAAATTGCTCAAATATTACATGGATCAAAAAATTGATGGAAGGTATGAATATGAAGACTCTTGAACCCGTACTTATCTACCGTGATAACACCAGTGTAATTAACATTTCTAAGAATCTAGTCATGCATGCTAAGACTAAGCATATTGCTATCAAGTATCACTATCTAAGAGAACAAGAGAAAGAAAAGGAGGTAATACTAGAATATGTTCAATCAAAGGAACAATTAGCTGATATATTCACCAAGCCATTATCGAAGGATACATTTGAGTACCTGAGACAAAGACTAGGGGTCCAACCCTTGTCTATTGATCAGTAAGGTGACTAGAAGGTTGCATCAACCTATACCAAAATTTGAAGATCAGTCATGTTGATGCAAACACCTAGATGAACAACAAAAGATACATCTGTACACAGTAAGGTACAAGTATGCACCGAACACCAGAGACACTGTATTGCTGATGGATAGGGAGATTCAAGGAATATATTATATATAAAGGCATGGAACATGATATAGATCATATTTTTTTGGCATTGTTGTCAAAGGGAGAGATTATCTCATTATCATAAGGGAGAGATTATCTCATTGAATCAAAATGGAGAGATTATCTCATTGATCATACAAGATTATATCATGAAGTGAAGTTCCCGAGAATCAAAAGGGAGAGTTAATCAATATTCAAAGGGAGAGAAATTGATTACAAATGAAATATTCATCTAAGGGAGAGAAGTAACAAAGGGAGAGAGTTTTGTTAAAACCAACAAGAGAGATGGGAGGATCAAGAGTGGGATCTGGAGAGAACGGGGAGGGAATTTGAAAACTTGCGATGGCAGGAAACACAACGTTGGAGGAATCCTGGCACCTGCAGCTGTAGGAGACCAGTAGACAGCGAGAGGATCAACAAAAGAGGGCTCCATAAAAAAGATTCAAATGAAGTCAAGGATCCTTCTTTTCAAGATGGTAGGCTAGGAGAAACCTCATCTAAAGGCTGCTTGGCCGATCAAAATGATCATGCTTCAAACAAGAATCTACTTATAGGTAGCTGGTCATCATTATTCGGGGTTAAACCATCAGGAAAATTTGCTTTTCCTAGAATCAAAAATATTTTGGATCCCTGTAAGGGTTACTTTGACATATCCATCCCTGATCCCCTTATGGACCATACTATTTCCACAATGGCTCTTACTCTGGTTGGTAAGTTTACGGGGACAAGACCTAATATTAAGCTTGTTAGAGAGTTTACTTATCGTAAATGGAAACTCAAGGGACAAGTGGATATCGCAACAATGCCAAAGGGGTTTTTCTCCTTTGTATTCTCAAATATGGAAGACCTATCAAAAGTGCTATGTGGAGGACCCTGGATGTTTGGCAAATCATCGTTGGCTCTTCAAAAATGGGTTACGAATCTGGATCTCAATGCAGAGATATTTGATACTGACCCTGTTTGGCTGAGACTACCTAGCCTCCCAATGGAATACTGGCATGAGGATGTTTTTTTTGGTCTCGTGAGTGCATTTGGGGAGCTGCTATCGATTGAACCAATGTCAGCCGCCAGATCTAGATTGGTCTATGCTAGAATCTATGTGAACATACATCATAAAACTGATCTACCTGAGGTCATCACTATCAACTCCAAACTGGGTAAGTACATCCAAACTGTTGAATATGAATCGCTTCCCTTTGCTTGTTTTTCCTATAAAAAAGTTGGTCATTGGGCTAAACATTGCCCGCTGAAAAAACCAAAAGAAAAAGAAGATCATAAAAGGGAACCTAAAAAAGTATGGAAGAAGAAAATCAATCCTAATGATAATTCTTTAGGGAATCCTGATCTAGGTCAACAGAAGAATAAAATAGAGAGTTTAAACAGTAATGAATCAGAGGTAAATCTGCTACCTAAAAACCAAATCACTTTGGAAAAATAGACTAGTATTGATCAAGAAGTTAGAGTAGAATCTAGTTAAGAGCAGGGACAGCCTAAGGTGAAGGAGCTAGAAGCTACTAAAAATGATACCAATTTGAATGGCCCAGAAGATTTATCCCCTTCTAGAGCTGAATTTCCTATTCCTGATGAAGGAATTATCGGGGAACATGACCTTAATGGTAATTCTTTAGAAGATAGTGATGATGATTCAGTATCCCCTATTGCTGCTCTATGGAGCGAAGATAGCCTGGAGAGAAACTTGAGTCCAAAGATAACCAAGAAGATCCTTGGTCACAGGTACAGAAAAATAAAAATTTCAACAAAAACTCAGGCAAAAAAGGTAACCAGAACAACAATACCTCATGTGAATTGGCTAAAAAACAAGAAAATCATAGTCAAGGGGGAGTTCAAACCAGAAGACAACTTAAGGCTGATGTTGGCACTCCTAAAAGTAAAAAAGAAAGGGAATCACATAAGAAAAAAGAGAGCAGGAAGAAAAATAGAATATAGCGGATGACAAACAATGCACCATCCCTGAGATATGTTCTCCTAGTCTTTAATATGAAAGTTATCTCTTGGAATATAAGAGGGATTAGTAGCCTCCATAAATAGGATGTTCTTAGGAACATGGTTAGAGATAGAAAACCTGATATTTTACTTATACAAGAAACTAAAATGACTAAAGAAAAAATAGAAAAAATGCATGTGTCTAAAGACTATGGGAGTATTGGAGGTGATTCTGAGGGTGCTTCAGGTGACATAGCAATTTTTTGGAATAATAAAAATGTTGTGTGCAATTTATTTCTCAATGAAAAGAAAATTTTAGTGGTAAAGATTACTTTCCTCAAGGAGAACTTTAGCTGGAACCTTATTAATATATATGCCCCTAACACTAGAGGAGGTAGACAGAAGTATATGCAAAGATTGAAAGAATTCCGTAATCTTTATCAAGAAATTAGCTTGATGATCATGGGAGACTTCAATACTCCTCTCAAAAATGAGGAAAAAAAGGGAGGGATTAACTCCCAAATTGACAACAGATCTGATATGATGGAATTCATCAATGAGGAAGCCTTATTAGATATTAACCTGGAAGGCATTGACTATACTTGGTTGAATAGATGTACAGGGAAGGATCTGATCCAGGTTAAACTAGATAGAGCCCTCTTAACCCATGATTGGCTGTCCAGGTACTTTTGCACCCTTTCTGCTGAACTCCATATTGGATCTGACCACTATCCTATATCCATAAATATTAATCAAATTAAGGGCAAAAATAATATTCCCTTCATATTTGAAAGAATGTGGCTAGCCCACCCTAATTTAAAAGATAAGATTGAGGAATGGTGGAACTACACTATTGAAGGAGAGCTATGTATAGAATGGATAAGAAACTATTAGAAACATAAAATAAAATGGAAAGGAGATAAGGAAAGAATCCAAGAGAATGTGCAAAAGGAAGAGATATACCAAATACAAAGAAAAAGAGAGAGTTTCCTTCAATAGACCATACATCAAGATCACCAAAATGCTCCAAGAACTAAGACAAGTACACAAAAATTTTGAAAGGGGAAAAACAAGAAAAAACCCCTTGTGAATAATATGAATGAGGCAATAAGCCATGAAAGAGAGAGAGAGGGAGATTGAGCAAGAAGCTCATTACAACATTGTGAGAGCAAGAATGAGAATGAGAGAAGAAGAGAGAAGAAATCCCATGAGAGCCAACTTGTGAGAACCAACCTTAAGAAGTGAGAGAGAAGCATCTCTTAAGTAGAGATGAGTGAAGTGGTTTGCCTGTAACTCCCATATACTATGAGTGCCACATTCACATTAAGTGTGTGCCATGTGTAGGAATCCTCTTAAGGAGGAATATCTAATTTCCTTATTAAAGGAAATACATAAAAAGAGTTGTCCTCCCACTAGAGGACAAAATACATGTAGGGATTCCAAATGAATCTCCTAATTAAAATACAAGTATAATTTAAACAAGGATTAAATTACATTGCACAATAACAAGGATTAAATTATTTAAACAAGGATTAAATTACATTGCACAATAACATATTTATTTAATACTTTTAACAAGGATTAAATTACATTGCACAGTAACATATTTATTTAATACTTTTAATTGGGTGAACATAGCTGTGTCTAATTTGGAGTACAACCTAGTATTGAATGCAACTCCTCCTCCTCCTTGAAAACACTGTCTACCGATCCTACCACTATTGATTTCCCAATACCTCCATTAATATACAATGTCTAGTTGATTGATATACAGCTAAAGAAAACCATGATAGGTTTTATGGTGATCCAAACTTGATAAATCAAAGCAATGAATGAGAGGATAAATTCTGTGACATGCAGGTCTTACTCCATGGCTATTCTAACTCTTTTTTTTTGGCATTTTATTTACTTTTTAACATTAGCTATATATATATATATATTCTTGTACATTCTTTGATAGCTGGAAATCTCTAGACACCATAAAATCTGATACAAAGTTGTAATGGATTTCTCACTGCCTGTAATCGTTCATTCTCCAATCTATTTATTTTTATTTTTAAGGGTATAGTAGCAAGGGTTATTACAACGATTCCTGGCTGAGATGAGGGGTCATTGTATATAGCTCAGAGATCATGTACACCTTCTAAATGTCCATCCAATCTAGACCTTGTAGTTGCAGCTTCCTTGGATGGTTTGCATGCATTATAAAGAAACATAAACAAGGAGCTTCCATTGCTTGATAGATTGATGCAAAATAAAACTACTTTTCATAGAAAGTGATGATGATGGTTATCTGATTTTTTATTACAATTATCACTCTATAAGTTTCAAATAAATTCATGAGTAAATACATTATTTACTTAATATTGTATACATTTAACCATTGTCACTTCCTTTACTTAAAATGTTGTTGTGCCCTAAATATCTATTCTCAAATTTTAATGATAACCATCATGCTTAGAAAATTACATGTAGCTAAAAGGATTTAAAAAAATAAAATAAAACTAAAGAATCCTATCCTTGTTCTTTTTACACGGGGATAAACACCTTCAAAATATGCATGTATTTGGATATGAAGAGAGTATGTTATTTCTGCAATCATTCCCCTTTGGGTAGGACTACTAAATTACTTCTATTCCTTTCCCATTTTCTTAATAAAAAATAAAAATAAAAACCTATAGCTATACATGTATAAAGTACAACATGATTAACATACACAAACAAAGTGCTATTAGGATTTATTTATTTTCCCAATAATAATTTCTCTTTTATTTCAAATGAAGCCTTAACTAAAATAATGAAATAATGTTTTAAGATTTTCATCTCTAAATCATCACGTGATATCCAATGGAGGTTAGCTAATATAAATAACTATAGAAAATAAAATTGAATAAATTAACACTTTTTTTTTATTATCACCAATGATTCCTGTAATGCCCAAAATAATCTAGGTAAAAACACAACTAAGAATTTTTTTTTTTTTGTTTAGAACTATGATGCCAACAAAATAAATTTACTAATAAGTTTCGACTCAAGCCCAACGATGTGAA
Organism: Thuja plicata; assembly: GCA_018584345.1. NCBI lineage: Eukaryota > Viridiplantae > Streptophyta > Pinopsida > Cupressales > Cupressaceae > Thuja > Thuja plicata. Next base: position 670,102 of record MU227909.1, read on the forward strand.
GCCCCGGGACGTAACTCGCTTAGGCGAAAACTCCTTAAAGATATTACTT
>MU227909.1:675652-704195 GCA_018584345.1 Thuja plicata
ATATGGTATTTCACAAGCAAACATCAAGAAGATGCAATAGAGAACATCAATGAGGCTTGTTATTTCAATACAAAGAAATATAACCTTTTTTTTAACCAAACACATTGAAACATCTCTTTATTACCATCTTGAAATAATCTAACGAGACAATAGGGAAACACAAAATCAAGGCTTGCTCTCCTCCCTACCATAATGACATCATGGAGCCTCAGGTGCTCTAGCCATACCCCCGAGCAAGAAATTTGGTATAGACTCAATTTAAATTCATAGAGTCTTTTAATATATCACAAAAGAAAGCCTACTTTAACCAATATTCGATTCTTACATGACCTCTACATGATTAACATAACAAGAAATATACCACTCACTCCAAACCTCATGTAATATTTGTGCTCCTATCAAATAAAAGATAAACATTGTGATCCTAATTTAATCTTACAATTACAAACAAAGTTAGAGGGAGTAGGGGAAAAATTATCTCTCTAATTCTATGCACTCTCTCCCAATCTATGCATCATTTCCCTCCATCCCCACATGAAATGACTCCTTCCTTCTCTCAAATCTCTCCTCCATTCCCTAAATGAAACAAGAGTTCTCCATAAAATGGAGAAGTGGGTAATAAATCTACTCTCCCTTCACAAATCATTATAAGGAAGAGTAACTTGGAAGACTTGGATGTGGAGGTGATACTTGTCATCTTTTCATCCATTCCTCCATGTGGTCTTTTCTTCATTTAAGAGGGGACAAAAAGTATTACACCCCATGTGAAACCCATCCCCAAAGTCTTCCCTCATAAATGAGTTAAGTAGGTGGGGTTGGTACCTTCAATCCATCCATACCCCAAATTCGTCACTCATCTTAATGAGGACTTTTAGAGCATTAAAATAGACCTTAGGTATTTTATTTCATATCGAATAGCCCCCCACCTCAAGGGTATAAACCCTAGGGGTCTAATTTTAATAATCATAACATGAAAATTGACCACAAACTCTCATTAAGGACCCACAATTATAAACCTTATAAATACATGTATATCAAATAACAAAAATCATATTTATTTAAAAATTGTTAACTTTTAATACTTATCCAAGAGCTACTTGATTCAGTGTTGAAGTTTCTTCAATCTCATATTGTCCTTTGTACTTCCCTACATATCACAACCATAACTTATAATTAAGCCCCTACAATAATTTAATATAGAAGATAATGAAAATCTCATGAACTTAATTTTGAATCATGAGTCTAGTTAATAAAATTATACTTTGGAACAAACCCCTTCCCCCACTTTTTCTAAGAGAGGTATTCCAATTCATGTCAATGTGCATATGCTTTCATTACATTACATAATAACTTAATTCCCAAAAGGAAAATACAAGAGACCATTCATAAGTTTAATAAATCTAAACAATATTCTACTCAAGAAAGATACATAACTCACATCATGTTTGCTAATGACAAATAAGAATATTCTTATCACGATCCACACATACATTTAACTAATTAATAAGCTTTAATAATCTAATGAAAATATATTATGGTTGAATTAATCTCCTAAGAAGCATGGTCTCTTGCGAATCCTTTATGATGTGGGGTCTTACATCAACTATTCAAGCTCATCAATAAAAACAAGTTGATCAACATCAACTGAAGTAAGTGCATCCTAGTGCAACTTACAAATGGAACAAGGTGCTCTAAAAGCATAAATTGCAACTATTCAAGCTCATCAATAAAAATAAGTTGATCAACATCAACTGAAGTAAGTGCATCCCAGTGCAACTTACAAATGGAACAAAATGCTTTAAAAGCATAAATTGCAACTATTCAAGCTCATAAATAAAAACAAGTAATAATACTCATGAAGGCAATAGTGTAAGATAATATCATAATCCTAAAAAATTGGAGATAAAGAAGAGATAAATGAAGAGCAACATTAAAGATATGAATATTAGTTAGAAAACTCCATTGATGGTGAACATGAAAACTAAATAAGTAAATCTTTAAACCATTTAGGATTTCTCTTTGAAGTAATAGAAATATCACTATGAAGAGTAAATTCATTATTATCATCATCACTATGAGGAGTAAAAATATTCTTACCATCATCATCATCACCATCATCATTTTTAATACTAATAGGAATAGAAATAGGTGCATTAGGAGTAGGGTTTAGAATAGGAGGTTGGTCCTCCATGAGATCAATAATACCCCCTTTAAATTCATCATCTTTGACCTTGGAACAATCATGAACTTTATTTTTTGCAATAACATCTCTTTCAATATGCACCTTGTTAGTAATAGGATCATAAACTCTATAACCTTTAGTAGATTCATCATACCCAACAAAAATAATTGAGAATAAATTAGAATAAACAGTTAACATTAAATAGAATTACAAGGAGAAGTTTAGTTTAACTAAATGTTAAACACGAGAATAAGCGAGAAGCTTAATATATAAGAAGAATGATTACCCCTTTGTTAAAAGAACATAAACTCTTTTTTTACGAATAATAAGCAAAATGAAATATTTCCGTACCAAATTTAAACTCTAGAATCAATGTTGACATGATTGATTTAAAAAAATGATTAGATCAACTAAAAAGGAGAGAATTACAATGAATATATGATGATAAGGATCAAGGAAAGTAAATTTAACTTAATGTTAATCATAATGTTAATCATAATTGAATAGTTAAAAAATGATATGAAGAAAAATTTAAATTTTTAATTTAAATGAATGAACAAATTTTAATTGCAATGAATTTGCAAAATAGCAATTGAAATGACATTAAAATGGTAAAATGTATATTGGATTAAAATATTATTAACAAATATGAAACGAAAAAATTGTTTTCAATTTTAAACTTTTTGCTAAATAAAAGATTGAATATTTTTTTTTTGTTAAAAAAAGGAAAGAATATAAAGATTAATGAATTGACTAATAATAGTTGCTAGAAGGGGACCAAGAGTTATAAAAACCTGCATTAAAAAGAATGATATAATGATAAAATGGTATACTAATGATAAAAATGTAGTAACTAAATAAGGAAATGTTATAATTGTCTACAACTATATAATGAAGTGAATGATGATAGCTGCAAGAAACTGAATTTATCAAAGAAGGAACGTTAATAATGATTAAATGTTATAATAATTAATCTGCAACTTATGAGACCAAATGGAAGAAAATGATATAAAACGTTATAGAAGAAATAATAATCATAAACACTATATTAACTACATTAAAGAAAAGGTTAAATGATTTAAAGAGGCAGAAGATTCAAAGTTATACTAAACATAGATAATAAGAGTTGTAAGAGCTCAGAATAATAACGCAAGTGCCTGCAAATGTAAGTTACAAAGTCCATAATACTGTAATAATTAAAAATAAATAATAATAACGCAAGTGCCTGCAAATGTAAGTTACAAAGTCCAGAATACTGTAATAATTAAAAAGAAATACAATTTGAACTAAAGAGAGAAAAAAAATAGAGCAGAAGTTTGACTAAGTAAGGGAGAAGGGAGGGCAGCTTAGCTGCGTGGGAAGAGGGGAGATGTAAAAGTTGTGAGAGAAGATATTTGGGCTGCGAGAAAGGTAGCTAAGGAAGCAACGTGGAAAGGGTTAAGACTGCATGATGAAGGGGAATGAGCTGCGTGGAGAAGAAGTGTTTGAAGGGAGTGGTGGGAGACAAAAGGGAGTAGAATGTTGCACAAAGCTTAGGAAGGATGAAGATTTATATAATAAATTGAAGTAAATAGGAGGAGGAGTAACAGGCAGCGTAAGGGGGGAGGGTCAGCGCGAGAGAGAGATAAGAAGCTACGCCAGCTAATTGACTGAGATTTTATCCTCATAAAGTGTGATGACACCTCTTATTTTATCCTGAAAGAGGAAAACAATGAGTTAAATGTTATGCTAAAAGAGGAAAATGATGAGTTAAACATTTAAAGCAGAGACGTTGTGGAGGAAGGCTGCGCGGAAGTCTGCTACGAAAGTTGTGCATAAAAAGATGTGAGGTGGGAGTTAGGAGTGGAACGGACAAGCAACTTGCAGGAAGAGATGAAATAAAATATTACAACAGAGATAAGAAGCAGAGATATTTAAATCTTGAAGCTTGAAACTTAAAATTTTTTTTTTTTTCTTAAAACCTGCACTCAAAAAAGATTAGATATACATTGAAATCTGACAAAAAGATAGTTAAATCCTGTAGATTGTAGGAAAAAGAGAATAGAAACTGATAAATGAAACAGTAAGCTGGAAATAAAACTTGATAGAATGAGATATGAGTAACGATTTAATGATAAACTACAACATTAAGAGAGGAAAAATAAGTTTTTTTTATAGGAATCTGTTATGCCCTGCATCCCCGTCCCTACATTTTGTGCGCAAAATGTTGGGTCCCCTTTTTTTTTTGTTTTGTTTTCTGTTTTTGGCTCTTGCCTTATCTTTTTCCTTTATTTCTTTGTTTTCTTTCCCCGGGTTTTCTTTCTCGCGGTGTTGGTTTTTCTTTTGTTCTTTCCCCTTGTGTCTCCAGGACTCGGTCCCAAAGTTTGTCGTTCTTTGTCCAGGATCCAGATTTTGGACTCTGAGATTCTTCGCCATGATGTCTTCTTTTTGTAAGAAGGTATGGTCGCACGGAATCCTCGGGCCCGGAGTCCAGAGGTCGGTTTGTTCCAGAGTTTGCAGAAGGAAAGGTAACTTGCTTTTACCCTGGCTATAAATAGAAATCACCTGTCATTTTCACAATTACCGCGATTAAAACACCTGAGCGATTTGAGCGATTGCAGAGCGATATCACAGCGATTTGAGTGGAGTCTAGTGCGAACTATTGCAAACCATTATGAGCAATTGCAAGTGGTCTCTAGTGATTAAAGGGTGGTCTTTTGAAGGTAGAAGTTGTTGCAGAGCATTCATGACCACCTTTTCTTCCTTCCTTTTTTCCGGTTTCCAGGTGGGTATTCCTGGTTCTTCCGTTTTTATGCTTTTCTTTGTTTTTGCTTGGCTTGTGTTTGTCTTGCATTTTTGTTTGTTTCTGTGTCTGGTTTTTGCCGCCCGTTGGTGGGTCGGCTTTGCCAGAGGGTTGTTCGCCCTTTGTGCAGATGTATTATATTCTGTAGGTAGTGTAATTTTGTAAGTTTTTGTGCATTGTTGCTCGAGGTAGTCGTTCTATTTTGGCTATGCATTATGTATATGTGCATTTGATGTTTTTTAATTTATGTCCTTCTATTTTGTATGTATATACCTTCTAGCCCTAGTGTATATATGTTGTATATTTCATGTATATCCATCTATTTTTGTAGCTAGCTCATTGTGCTTCCCCTGTTGTCATTCCCAAATTTGCAAGCTCGTTCCAGGTAGGATACCACCTAGTTGAAACTCGACTCTCAGCTAGTTTCAACCAGGCAGTTTTCTCTCTCCTCATAAACTTGCCTTAATGACTATCCCATTTACATCCCACGTATGAATTCAAAACTGTCCAAGTGGCCTTCACTTTTTGGGCATTTGGACAGTTGGCTCTGTCGCCGTTGCCATAACTTCCATTTATTGCCTAGCCACGTGACGTCCACATGGGTCTGACAACACGCTTTTTGTGCACTTCTAACGGTTAGTTTTTTGGACTCCAGGTTTCCTACCCTCACTCAACCCACATCTTGCTTTTGCTAAGTATGATGAGACCTCGGGCCCAGATAGTGGATAAAATTCCAAGTTTGCAATATGTATATATTTTCTGGGATTTTTGAACTAAACTAACTTTTCAGGGAAAGCAAATGTCGTGGTGGTAAGATCTCTGGATTCTGGAGTATTATCTATTTTTACATTCTGACAGTCACCTTGCCTTGCAGGTTTCCAAAGCAATTCACTTCCATCATGTCTGAGGCTTCCGCATCTTCACCACCCAGAAGTCCAGAACTTCCTTCCGCGACGGTCACCAGGGCAGCCGTAAAGTCCAAAATGGAGAGGGTCTTGGAAAATTGCCCCTCAGCCTAAAGTAGATGAAAGATAATGCTGTTGTGGGTCAAAGATCAATTCCAAATTATAGTTCATTACCGACACCAACGTCGGGATGTGGGCTGAAATGCAGGCCTTGGTGAAAATGATGTATATTCAGCGGCAGGTCAGGGATCCACTGTCAATCAATGTCAGTGATTTTGGAATCCTTAAGACCGCCTATTTTCTATGCTTAGTGCAGTCTCCAGAGTTAATCCTCACACTTGTAGCACATTACAACTCTTTTGTCCTGGCCATAATGCTCGCAGCCCCGGAACCCACCGGGTATCCTACCCCTATGGTGTCTCTCGACGCCGCTACTTTCCAGATGGGCTTGGGGATCCCCCAATTTGACAAACCAGCTATGGTTACCAGAGCAGATGCCTTAGCATAGTTCAAACAGCTGGAGGAAGCAGCCTGAATATACATGAACAACCACTGGCTCAAGATCCCAAAGAGGGATCCCAAGAGAATGAAGCTAGAACTCCCCCAGTCTAAATTTAAAGAAAGCATCCAGATGGGGATAATAGCTCTATCCCGGGTCTTTGGGCAACCCCATGCCCAGGAATTTGCACCATGGATGTACTATTTTCTGCTTGGCATCTCCACCAAGGGAGAATATTTTGATTGGGCCACTATCATCTCCAACCACGTGGATTCTTAGTTTCTACAGATGGTCCAAAAGTGGAAGTTCTATATGACTTCCTATGTTCTCTAGGCCTTGGCACAACAACGGTCTGCCACCAATGGATTACTTACAACAGGCATACTCAGGATTGGCTCAGGTCAGAAGACTCCCTGGGACTATTTCCCACAAATCCAATGTGAGGCTAGTTTTCCCAGTTTCTTCCGGGTGAATGACGCCTTTATTTATTACAACCTGCTCACACCCACCCTGGATGTAGGATACCGCCTATCCATAGAGACGATGAATTTGGTCTAGAGTTATGGCCATTATTATATATAGTTCCAACAACATACATACATAAGGGTAAATGGCTTCTCCGAAAAACCTTACTTGTTACCCAAGCATTGTGGGAACAAGATAATTCTTTTGGAATATTGCAGACAAATAATGGAGCTGCATGTCTTCTACACCTTGAAGAAGGTAACAAAAATGTCATTCCCAATTACTTGTGGGAATTACTCATGTAGTCTGGCTGTGACTAAGGAGGTAGACAACAAGCTCAACTGCTATATCTTAGCAGAATTCTACTTGGTGCGGAAGCATTTTGATCCGCACGACAAAATTGCGTCGGCACTTCCCCAGGCATTAGAGCCCCACCAATACCACATGGAAGACTTTTGGGAAGATTTCCAAGATGACATGGAAGTCTGGAGCTAGCATAATGTCTAGATGACCATGGGAATGATGGAAAGGTTAAAGCTCCAGAGATTTCTAGATGATTTCTCAGACTCCGAATCCACAATAGATCCCCAGTATAAAGCAAAGGGGATCGATAAGTTGGCCCTCCCACCAGTGGACTGGAATGCCTAGGAGGGGCCCACCATTTAAGAGTTCACCCACAATGTGGTTGAATGTAGCCACACCTACTTTAAGAAGGAGTGCCCTCGGAGTGTACGCAGGGCTGCCCAGCCAGTGCCAAAGTTAACCTCGGGAGTCAAAACTTCTTCACAGAGAGAAGATAGGGGAAAAGGAATAATGGAGATCCCAGCTCCATAGGAGACCCCTATTAAGGAGAAACTAAAGCAATTTTTGGTAGCCTCCCATCAAATGAAAGATAGATTGATCACGCGGCTGGCAACTCCGGTGCTCATGACTGGACCCATCCGACTGCCTTCTTCCCCCTCACTAGCAGCATTAATGGTAAAGGCAACATGGGTAGATCTAGAATAAGATCAGGCCCTAATGGATGCGGGGCCACCCCTAGTCACTAAGAGAAAGAAGAGGCTTAATCCAAAGCCTAAAAAGGAGCCAGAGCTGGGGATGCCTCAGATCCCACAAGTTGAAATCCTTTCTTCTGACTCCTCAGAGCCGGAGAGGGAACCAGAACCTGCTGATGTCCCAGCCAATCCTCCCCCTCAGGATGAATTTGATGATGTTTTTAGAACCAACGAGTTTGGAAATTTGCAGGGGGACATTGAGAAGACAGAGGCCAAAATTCCAGAGCAAGAGGAAGCTCCTGAACAAGAACCTTCCTAGGAACAGGAGCAGGCAGAAGAAGAGAAGGCAAAAGAAGAGGAAGAGGCAGAACAAGAAATTGCCTCTGAAGTCCTGAAGATATAGGACACTGGAGTGGATCAACAAAAGTAAAGTGAACAAATGGCATCAGCTGGGGGAATTGGACCTTCGGGAGCAACCGTAACCTTAGCTGTTGTGTTCCAAACACCACTCTCGGAGGTGACATTTGGGGAGGTGAACATTGTGCTCAAACACTAAATCTTGGCCCGTTACCACACCCATTACCAAAATATATACCAATGAAAGAGGACATCCCAGAAATAGAGGTTGAGGAAGAAGAGGAACAATAAGACGATGAAAACCCCCGGGCGACAAATGAAGACCCAGACATGGCCAAAGACACAGACATCAGGGCAAAAGATATAGATACCACCGAAGAAAATACTGTTGGTGAGAAAGAAGATACAAGAAAGGAGCTGGGGGAGGCTTGTAATATTGAAGAGGCACAACAGGATGTTAGGGAGAAGTCGCAAGAGCACACTTGGGCTAACAAGCCACCCCTACTGCCCCCATGGTTAATAAAAACCAAAAAGAGAAAGACACCTCCAACAATTCCTCGAGCCCACCTTTCCTTAGTAGAGATGATGGTCCAGGCATAGAACCCACCAAAGGCCAAGAAAGCCTAGACAGTCCACACCCTTCAGACTGAGTCGGGCGGAGAAACAATCGCAATAATAGCGACACCTTCCCCAGATGCGGATGAAGTGACGACAAAGGCCAGAGACTATAACATCATGGAGATATCGCTGGGGAAGAGGGGAAAACAAGGTGAGGTAGACATGTTAAAAGAGGCGGCCAAGGCAGTGGAGGCTCGTTATGAGAAAGAAGCTCAGAAGCTCAAGATAGAAAAGGAGAAAAATGCAAACCTTATGGGGTTGCTAACTAAGCTAGCCTGACCTATTAGCATTATTCCTCTGAGGGCCTCTACATCAGATATACCGCTTCCATAAAGCGATGTAGATTCACGGCGGGCGATGAAGAAGAAAGCCCAAGCAGTCGATGAATGGGTTTCCCTACAAGTGGAAAATGTCTGGCATTTCCTGGTATCCGCCCTCCCGAATCTATATGCGGCCCGCCACATCTTACACCAGGCCAAGACCATCATCAACATATGGGAGGGGGATATAAAAAATTACGAGGCATGGAATGTTGAGTTAGAAGAACTCCTTGGCCTCGGGGAGGAGATTGTCTCCAAACCCTGGATTTTGGGGGAGGAATCATTCAATTTTGTGAGAACCCAACACTCCATACTTGACCTCACATTAGGGGTAATCAAGAAACTGGTGGGGTCACTACGGGAGAAAATCAATGTAGTGCAATATTCTTTTAATTTATACAAGTCTTTTGTTACGAAGGTTTCCAGAGCTGATCCATTCAACACTGACACTTGCACACCGGAGGAGTACATCCTGGGGAAGTTTGATGAGCTAATGGAATCAAGGTATCAATCCTCGGAGGGAGTAGATGGCACCCAAATGATGAGAATCACTCATATGGTACTCAGTGGCCATGATGCGGCAAAAATGGCCGATGAGTTTAAGGGAAATGTTCTAGACCTGGGGGAACAGATTGAGGTGGACAAGTACCGGTGGGCTGGCCTTAAAGAAGTTGATGAAGATGGAATCTCCGATCTCCTCCAGACCTTCAATGATAATAAGCAACAATAAAGATTCTCTGGCGGCCAAAGAAAACCTGAGTGTTTTGTATTCTTTATTCTTCTGGAACGTAAGTTCCTGGATCCTATATTTTGCATTCTTTCAGTGACCCGTGTCCCAGTCCCTAAGGCTGACTAGTCACTTTCAAGCAGTTAATAAAGGTTGTCAAAAAGTGGGTAGCAGTTAATAAAGGTTGTCAAAGGTTTTCAGAAGGCAGTTAGCTACATTAAGGCGCGACGGATCAACAAGAGGTTTTTCTGACATGATCCTCCCAAGGCGCCGCTTCAATGTTACACCTGGCACATCGAAGATAGGGCACCACTTTTCCCATTTATGAGGCATGTAGCCTCGATCCCTAGGGGATCAATTTTCTTCTTTCTTCTTCCTGGCTCTCTTCCCAAGGTCAATTCTTCTACTTCACTTCTCAAACTTTTCTTCTGACATGACAGGCCTACTCCATCTCTAGGCCTTTTGTAGAGTGGCGCAGGTAGTACTGGCCACCGGATAATGTATTTTATTTTATAGTGTAACATGAGTTAGGGTTAGGGCTAGATATAAATATGTATAAATAGTAAGTCCAGCCCCATTCCAAGGGTCAGGGAAATTGATGATTTTACAGTCCATAGTAATAGAAAAGCAATATTTTTCATCTCAGTTGCAGAGCTCAATGCTCCTTAGTTTTTAGAGATTTCAATAGTTAGATGCTCCCTTGGAGCCACCATTGTACCACACACCAGTGCTCGCTAGAAGGAATATTAATGAAGAAAGAAGAGTTCTTGCAATGATGTTGTTGACATTCTATCTTCTGAGTTAATGGTATTTTATGTTTTGTGTTCTTCATGTCCTTTGCTCTAACACTTAAAAGTAGATTAATGACCTCCTTTCCCTTGCTACTAATGAAATAAGAACTAATGGTTTTATGTTTCTTCGATATTTAGTATAGCGTGTTAGAGCATTGTTGATGTTTTGAATGTTCAACATAACTATAGATAGATGAAGTATTTCTAACCCTGCAGGATCTTTTTTAGTTTATTTTTTAAGCCTAAGAATGCTTGGAGAAACCTCACCTTCCTGAATCCCTGAAGAGAATGAGTTGAAGAAACTAGCTATCCCCCTCAAAAATAGTCACATCTCCCAACTGAGCCCTGCACCGTCGAGACCTGACTCTCAGGTGCTTGGAGGCCCGGGGAATCTCATTGCCCCAGATAACCTTTACAGACAAAGTTGGCCGGTACCTCGGTACCTGGTGACAACTTACATCTGCTGGCAGACCTGGTCACCTAAGTCCCGTCAACAAAAATTGGTGCTAGAAGGAGGGCATGAACTCGTCCCCCTCTCGAGATTCTTATTTTACACCTCCCAAGGGTTTCCTGAGCCGTAGTTTTAAGAATCAAGCCTTCAGCGGGATTGGGTCTTTCTCCCCAGCAAAATTTGAGAGAATCCTTAGGTCAGCCCCAAACCCCATAAGATTTGTCAAACTTGAGCCTCCTGCTCGAAAGAAATGGACCCCAAAAACCACACCAGCCACTATTGTCTGGGGGTCTAGTACACCTCAGAATATCCAAACTTCTCAGACAATCCTTGAAACCAGCGCTCAAATTGCTCAAAATCTAGTTCCCCAAATGGCTCCATACTTCGGGAACATTGGGTCCCTTACAGACACTTTTTCGGGCGCAACCAATGACTTACCCTCACACCCAGAGAAGATTTGCCCGTGATATGAGCACTTAGGCTCGCAAACTGTAGAAGAACACTTATAGGCATACAAAGATGCCATGAACTGACACCGGATCCAACATGAAGATGTTGTGACCCAGATGTTTCCCCTGTTCGTGGGACAGGGTGAACTAAAATGGTACCTCAACCTTCCCGCCAACTCCATCAATAGTTGGCAGGACATGGAGGATGCCTTCTTGGCTGCCTTTTGCATACATGTGGACCCAGCTTGGTCCCACAGCCAGTTCATTTCCATCAGAAAGGAACCCAATGAATCCCTTGTAGCATTCAAACACTGATTCCAACATGCCTTGAAGCGGTGCACGGGCCCTTTCATTCCATCCCTGAAAGTAACCATACAAACCTATCTCAATGTGATGGACCCCTTCATTGACACTCTGCTCTGGAGAACAACCGTTGTGGGCAACCGAGACACTTTGGCAAAAGTTTACAACCTAGCCTTAGAACTATTCCATGGCCTCAAGAAGTCCCCGAGTGAGATTGGGTAGAGCACGCCCTTCAACATGATCCCTGACAGAACTGTGTATGTCGGGGGATATAACCCCAATCTAGAAATGGGTGCCCCTGCGATGACAATTAATCCCCCATCACTGCCAATAGACTAGTCCACTCGATACGTTTACCCATCACAGACTTAGGCAATACCTGTTCTAGAAGCATTCCCTTGGAACCAGCCGCAGCAGGCACAACAACCTCAGACACAACCGCCCAGAGTGCCCTTCTTTTAGTCATCTGTGGCTGGAGGATTGCTTCCCTCGACTCTGGTGAATACTGCTGTCTTCCCAGGAAACTAGCAACAACAACCGTCACACTGTGACACAAACACTCGGTTGACCACCGAGGTTGAATCCCTCTAGAAAATGTTGTCCACCCTGATTGTGGACATGGTTCAGCTAAAGGCGAGGTCTTACGCACCCCATAATTCCAATTCCCAAAGAGGGAATATTTTCTCCGGCCAATGAAACAACAATGTCAGTGGAAGAAACCTTAACAACCAGACTCGACCCAACCAACAACAATGGAACAATAACGCGAACACCAGAGGTCCACCTCCGAACCAAAATGCCAACCAAAGTGGTGCTGGACCCTCGCATTTTACACCAGTCATAGACTTCTAGCCCATGACCAATTGGTGTAGATTGCACGATACAGACTCCCACAATGAGGTAAACTATGCTACGCTGGAGAAAGTCATCATGATCTCCCAGCTAGACAGACAATAATCGCATGATGCTACTCCCCCAGAACCTCTTGTGCAAGAGTCAACTCACAGTGCATTCACCTGTGAGACCATCTTCTTCGGATCCTCCAGAGAAGATGAAGAATCTGAATTGCAGGGATTCTTTGATGAATCAATTATGGCCTTTTAGGCCAATGCCTTCACCAACCCACGGGCTCCTTACAACACTCAGAGCTAGGCTGGTAAAGGACCAGTTTACACACCAACACCTCCTACCAAGGACACTCCTTCCCGGGATAATACAACCAATCGACCAGTCCCTCTAAAAGGTTCTAGCTCTAACCAAGCAAAAGACCCGATCGAGGGAAGCCACCAATTCCTGGGAGGAAGGTTTGACATCACAAAGGCATTAGAACAAACTACCACCTCCATGACCTTGATGGAGGTTTTGCTAAATTGGCCTGAGTAGAAGAAGTCTCTTCTGAAGCTCTTGGGAAACCTGGAGGTCATCAGTCGCCCGCCCAAGACTATCTCTTTTGAGGATGCCAATGTGGCTATCTTCTGGGGAAACAATGAAGATCCTCCCTTCCTACTAGGCCTAAACATCCAAGGCAAAAACATACACAACTGCCTAGTAGACTCTAGAGCTTCGGGCAACATCATGACCCTATCCATATGCCAGAAGCTCAGATTTTGTCCCGCCCCATCTAATGGCGTCGTGATTCAATTAGATAAAAACACTATAAAAATGGTGGGAGAATTGAAGGATGTCTAGATACAGCTCATCCAGGACCCCATGATAGCCATCATAATCGATATCCAAGTGGTGGATATCCCAGATACTTATGAGATGTTATTAAGTCAGAATTGGTCTAAATCCTTGAACGGATACTTTTTGATTGACTTCTCCCACTTATGGCTCCCCTGGGAATGAGAATCAAACAAGATCCAGGTTGAAAGTGAACCCCAGATGAAGCAGGCCCTTGCCAAAGTTAGGAGGGTTAGTGAGGTCTTCTTCTCTGAGACTTCCCCTGGGGTGTACCGACCCTTTGAAATCTTAACATTCGATTTCACCCCCGGGGAGGATCCCATAGTTTTACAGAGAATCCAGGACCTAGAAGAAAAGTTGAGGGTTGAGGTTAACTCTCAGGGTGCCGCAATGACCCACACTACACTCTTGTCTGACACTTGGTGCTGGGTGCACTATCAGAAACATTCAGAGCTAGAGTGTGAGCCTTGTCTTTCCATCACTACCTGACACATCAACGCCTTCCAAAATAAAGAACATATAGTTGATTCCCTAGAACCCAGTATTCCTATTGGAAGCACTTCTTCGGTACAATTTTCCTAGGGATCTCAACTTGAAACCCCTCTAGAGGTAAACCTCACCCATGCGCCAACAGTGCAGGAGGAAGCTCCTCCCAAGTCTCCCAAAGGCAATCCAAAGACTGTTTCATCTCCCCGGCTCCAGGCTACAAGCGATGACCTGTGGACCCTTAAGTTTGACGGGTCCCGATCCAAACAAGGTTGTGGGGCTAGAGTAGAACTAATCAACCCATGAGGGAAATCCTTCCTTGCATCCTACAGGCTACAGTTCAACTGCACAAACAATGTTACAGAGTACGAGGCTTTGATCCTAGGACTCCTATTTGCATTAAGGAAATGGATCACCTGCCTCTAGGCTCTGGGATATTTAGAGTTGGTTGTCAAACAAGTCCGGAGTCAATATACGTGCCACAACAAAAGACTAGCTGCATACTGCAATCAGGCATGGAGCCTTATTGAATATTTTGATGCCTTCAACATTGATCTTATTCCCTGGTGACAGAACTATGTCCTGGATGCCTTTGTCATCTCTACCAATACACTTGAGCCCATGGCTGGCTCACGAATTTGGAGATTTTTAGTTGAGATGATCTCCACCCCGTCCATTCCAGATAATGTCACACACTTTCAGGTTTTTGAAGACGATCAACATATCCTGGCCTTCATGGCCAATGTTGGTGTCTTCAAGGACCAGATAGTGGAAGAACAAGACCATGATGATACTGGGCAGGGTGACGAAGATGATGGGATCATGGACCTACCTACCAACACCATCCCGAAGGGGATGGTCACGCTTGAGCATATCTTTGACTCAGACCCTCGGGGCCGGCAAAATATGTCATCCTCCTCTGAGGGAGGAAAATTTGAGAAAGTAAACATCGGCTAGCCCGGTGAAGAAAAGATGATACACATTGGCACCTCCTGCTCCCCTGAGGAGAAGGATAAGATTCTGGCAATTCTCTAAGGATACATAGATGTGATTGCATGGGGATATGAGGATTTGAAGACGTATGACACATCCATTATGACTCATACCATCCCCTTGAAACCTGATGCTAAGCCTTTTTGGAAAAAGCAATGACCAGTCAACCCACTGATCGAGCCCCTGATTCGTCAAGAGGTGGAGAAATTGCTGTCAGCCTGGATAATCTTTCCAATCCGGCACACTATGTGGGTTGCCAACTTGGTCCCTATTAGATAGAAGAGCGATGAAATTCACTTTTGCGTGGATTTATAAAATCTGAATAGAGCCTCCAAGAAGGATAATCACCCTCTCCCCTCATTAGATGAGGTGGTGCAGATAGTGAATGGATCCCAAATGATGTATTTCTTGGATGGGTACTCCGGATATAACCAATTCATGGTTAAGTACGAAGATAGAGAGAAAATGGCGTTCACCACCAAGTGGGGAATGTTTGCATATAGGAGGATGCCCTTTGGCTTAATTAATGCAGGGGCCACATTTCAAAAGGCTATGGACATCGTGTTTGAAGGCCTTGTGAATCGGTGCATAATATCCTACATGGATGATTTGACCATATTTTCCCAGGACATACGTGACCATTCCACCCACCTCGCTCAGATTTGCGAGAGATGTTACTGGTATGGAATATCCCTCAACCCCAAGAAGTGCATATTCAAGGTCACTGAAGGGAAGTTGCTTGGGCATATTATCTCCGAGAAGGGTATATCCATTGACCCTGAGAGAGTTGAAGCACTGCTAAAGCTACAAATGCCCAGTAGCAAGAAAGAGATGCGATCTTTCTTCGAAAAGATCAACTTCATCTGGCGGTTCATCACTAGATTCGCTGAGATAGTCAAAACACTCAACAAAATGATGAAAAAGGATACCAAAATTGAGTGGAGTCCTGAGGCAAAGCGGGCATTCACCCAAATTAAACAAATGATAACAGAGGCACCCATCCTGGCTAGTCCAGACTACTCCCTCCCATTTTACATTTACTCCTTTGCCTCGCCACATTCTACCGTGGCAGTATTGACCCAAAAGGTCGAAGGGGAAGAACATCAAATAGCCTTCATGAGCTCCCCCTTCAAGAATGTCGAAGTCTGGTACTCATCATTGGAAAAGCAGGCCTTTGCTCTTATTCACGTTGTGAATAAGTTTTGGCATTATATTCTCTAGAGCAAGGTACATGCTATCATCTCAGACTAGGCTGTGAAATCTCTGCTGATGCAGAGTGAATTGGGTGAAAGACAGCGGAAATGGATGGCCATACTCTAGGAATATGACTTATAAATGCAACCCATGAAGATAGTCTGAGGCCAGGGACTAAGCCGAGCGATGGCAGAAGAGACTCCCCAAATAGAATGTCAAACTTACACAGTGGAGTCTATCACTCGAAACTCGTGGTACACAGATCTAGTGTACTTACTATTAAACAACAGATGCCTAGAGGGGTTACCTCCCAATAAATGCCATGCTCTACGGATGAAAAGCGCTCACTTCATGATCAAAAACTTCACGCTTTACCGTAGAAACTACAAGGGAGTATACCTCTGGTGCATTGATAGGGACCAAGTTGCGAAGATGATCAATGAATTCCACAGGTAGTTTGGGACTGGGCATGGCTCAGCTGATGCCACCGCCCATCAAATCCTCTGGGATGGATACTATTGGCCATGTATATTCAAAGATGTTTACACTCACATTTGGAGATGCCACACTTATCAAACTGCGACACATCATGAGCGTAACCCAGCAATGCCTTTACAACCAGTCTTCAAGGCTAGGCCCTTCGCCCAATGGGAATTTGAATTCATCGGAGAAATCAACCTCAACTCATCTACCAACCACCGGTACATCCTTATTGCAACTGATTACTGCACCCAGTGGTCTGAAGCTATACCTTGCAAAAACAACACGGAGGACGTAGTTATTAAATTCTTGGAAGAAAATATCGTAACAAGATTTGGAATGCCCTTTTCCATAGTGTGTGACAATGGTCCAGTATTTACTTCGACACAATTACTTGAATGGACCTATAATCGAAAGATCACTCTAAAGTTTCTAGCAACTATTACCCCTAGGGGAACTGTGTTGCTGAATCAATGAACAAGAATCTGCTTGAAGTGATCAAACACCTGCTAGAACATAATCCCCAGGATTGGCACCAAAAGTTGAGATTCACCCTCTGGGTGGATCTCATTCAAATTAAGGCTGCCTTGGGAATGTCCCCATTCCATTTAGTTTATGGCCAGAACCTAGTGTTCCCAATCAACTTACAGATCCCAGTTTTGCAGTTTATGCAGGAATTCAGCAACTGGGATAACATTGTGGAAGTTCGGCTCTTGAATCTGGTGTGAATGGAGGAAAAATGAGATGCAGCCCTTCAACATTTTGCGTGTCATCAGGCAGTGGTAAAATGATGGTTTGACCGAAGAGCTCAATACAAGGCCTTTCAAATTTCAGACTTGGTCCTGCTGTGGGACAAGGCCTAGAAAAAGAAAGGAAAGCACACCAAGTTCCAACAGCTCTGGCTTGGGCCATATCTAATATCAGAGATTTGCAGGGCAAATACCTGTCGCCTTAACACCATGACTAGAGAACCTGTCCCATTGCCCATCAATGGACAGTTTTTGAAGCATTATTTTGAATAAGGTTGGTTTGCCCAAAGTTGTATTTTATGTAAATTTCCCTCCCTTGTAAATATTTCTTTCCCGGTGCCTTGTTGGGAGGTACCTTGCCTTGTAAATAGTCTTGCTGGCTATCCTCCAAGACTGCCCCTTTTTCTTTTGTTGTCTTTGCTTTTGTTGTCTTCTTTTTAGGTTCCAGTGTTTTGCTCTCCCTTTTGTAAGGATTGGGACACTTCACATAACATCTGATCTCCGGGATATTGTATTTAACATGGTGAACTTAAGAATCTATTGTTAGCATGATGGAATTGGTCTGGTCTCCAGAGTTATTTTACAATTTTGGTAGTACATTATGAGTAATCCTCATCGGATTTATTTATGAAAGTCTGGAAATCAGTAAAATAAAAAAGTAAGGGACAAGTAATCAGACACATCGAGGGTAGATTGGTTGCACTAGTTGATTAACCCAAGTCTGAACTTTTAAAAGGATTCTTTCCAGGTCTAGAGTTTTCTCCCCCACTCAGCATAATAAGGCAGGTGAAAGGGTGAAAGAATTACCACCATTAAATTTAGCTAAGCTTAAGCTTGATGGTGAAAGAAGTACCACCCTCCCACCCATAAGTGTACAAAATAACAAGAAAAAGAAATGAGATGAAACTCTAGTCTCTGGGAGAGACAAGCAAATTGGATGACTTTGGGGTTTGATATACTTTGTGCTTCCTCTCTGCTTTTCCCAGAGGTCATCAGCTTAGTTTTCTTCCAAAGCACACACTTCACCACTGATGAAAAGATCATGGATCAAATCGCATATGGCCAGATTTTCTCAGACATGTTACTCTTTGCAGGTAAGATGCTTTGAAGTAACGATTTGTGCCAGTTTTGCTAACTAGAGATTCTATAGTTCTTGAATGCGCTAAGACATTTGTCCTAGATAGTCACCATTTTTTATGCCCTGCATCCCCGTCCCTACATTTTGACTGCAAAATGTTGGGTCCCCCCCTTTTTTTGTTTTGTTTTCTATTTTTGGCTCTTGCCTTGTCTTTTTCCTTTATTTATTTGTTTTTTTTCCCCAGGTTTTCTTTCCCGCGGTGTTGGTTTTGCTTTTGTTCTTTCCCCTTGTGTCTCCAGGACCTAGTCATAGAGTTTTTCATTCTTTGTCCAGGATCTGGATTCCAGACTCTGGGATTCTTCACCATGATGTCTTCTTTTCATAAGAAGGTATGGTCGCACAGAATCCCCAGGCCCGGAGTCCAAAGGTTGGCTTATTCTGGAGTTTGCAGAAGGAAAGGTAACTTGCTTTTACCCCATCTATAAATAGAAATCACCTATCATTTTCACAATTACCTCAATTAAAACACCTGACTGATTTGAGCGATTGCAGAGCGATATCACAGCAATTTGAGCGAAGTCTAGTGCAAACTATTCCAAACCGTTGAGAAATTGCAAGTGGTCTCTAGTGATTAAAGGGTGATCTTTTGAAGGTAGAAGTTGTTGCAAAGTGTTCGCAACCACCTTTTCTTCCTTCCTTTTTTTCCAGTTTCCAGGTGGGTGTTCTTGGTTCTTTCATTTTTCTGCTTTTCTTTGTTTTTGCTTCATTTTTGCTTGGCTTGTGTTTGTCTTGCATTTTTGTTTGTTTTTGTATCTGGTTTTTGCCGCTTGTTGGTGGGTCAGATCTGCTAGAGGGTTGTCCACCCTCTGTGCAGATGTATTATATTCTATAGGTAGTGTAAATTTTGTAAGTTTTTGTGCATTATTGCTCGAGGTAGTCGTTCTGTTTCAGCTCTGCATTGTGTATATGTGCATTTGATATTTTTTAATGTATATCCTTCCATTTTCATGTATATACCTTTTAGCCCCAGTGTATATATGTTTTATATTTCATGTATATCCACCCAATTTTGTAGCTAGCTCATCGTGCTTCCCCTATTGTCATTCCCAAATTTGCGAGATCATTCCAGGCAGGATACCACCTAGTTGAAACTCGTCTCTCAGCTGGTTTCAACTCTCTCCTCATAAACTTTCCTTAATGACTATCCCATTTATGTCCCATGTATGAATTCAAAACTGTCCAAGTGGCCTTTGCTTTTCGCGTGTTCAGACAGTTGGCTCCGCCGCTGTCGCCATAACTTCCATTTATTGCCTAGCCATGTGACGTCCACGTGGGTCTAACAACTCACTTTTTGTGCACTTCTAACGGTTAGTTTTCCAGACTTTGGGTTTCCTACCCTCATTCAACCCACATCTTTCTTTTGCTAAGTATGATGAGACCCCGGGCCCGAATAGTGGTTAAAATTCCAAGTTTGCAATATGTATATATTTTCCAGGATTTTTGAACTAAACTAACTTTTCAGGGAAAGCAAACACCGCAGTGGTAAGATCTCTGGATCCCAGAGTATTATCTAATTTTACATTCTAAGAGTCACCTTGCCTTGCAGGTTTCCAGAGCAATTCACTTCCATCATGTCTGAGGCTTCCACATCTTCACCACACGAAAGTCTGAAACTTCCTTCCGGGCGGTCACTAGGGTAGCCGTAAAGTCCAAAATGGAGAGGGCCTTGGAAAAATTGCCCCTCAGCCTAAAATACATGAAAGATAACGCTATTGTGGGGTCAAAGATCAATTACAAAGTGTAGTTCATTACCAACACCAACGTCGGGATGTGGGCCGAAATGCAGGCCTTGGTGAAAATGATGTATATTCAGCAGCAGGCCGGGGATCCACTGGCAATCAACGTCGGAGATTCCAGAATCCTTAAGGCCACCTATTTTCTATGCTTAGTGCAGTCTCTAGAGTTAATCCTCACACTTGTAGCACATTACAACTCTTTTGTTCAGGCCGTAATGCTCGCAACCCCGAAACCCACCGGGTATCCTACCCCTATGGTGTCTCTCGACGCTGATACTTTCCAGATGGGCTTGGAGATCCCCCAATTTGACAAACCAGCTATGGTTACCAGAGAAGATGGCTTAGCACAGTTCAAACAGCTGGAGGAAGTAGCATGAATATACATGAACAACCATTGTCTCAAGACCTCGAAGAGGGATCCCAAGAGAATGAAGCTAGAACTCCCCCGGTCTGAATTTAAAGAAAGCATCCAGATGGCGATAATAGCACTATCCCGGGTCTTCGAGCAACCCCATGCCCAGGAATTCACACCATGGATGTACTATTTTCTACTTGGCATCTCCACCAAGGGAGAATATTTTGATTGGGCTGCCATCATCTCCAACCACGTGGATTCTCAGTTTCTACAGGTGGTCCAAAGTGGAAGTTCTATATGACTTCCCATGTTCTCTGGGCCCTGGCGCAACAATGGCTCACCACCAATGGATTAATTACAATGGGCATACTTAGGATTGGCCTCAGTCAGAAGACTCCCTGGGACTATTTCCCACAAATCCAATGGGAGGCCAGTTTCCCCAGTTTCTGCCAGGTGAATGACGCCTTTATTTATTACAACCTGCTCACACCCACCTAGGATGTAGGATACCGCCTATCCACAGAGGCGATCAATTTTCTCTGGAGTTATGACCATTATTATATACAGTTCCAGCAACATACATACATAAGGGTAACTGACTTCTCTGAAAAACCTTACTTGTTACCCAAGTATTATGGGAATAAGATAATTCTTTTCGAATATTGCAGACAAATAATGGAGCTGGATGCCTTCTATGCCTTGAAGAAGGTAACAAACATCCCATTCCCAATTAATTGTGGGAATTACTCATGCAGTCTGGCCATGTCTAAGGAGGCAAACAATGAGCTCAAACATTATAACTTAGCGAAATTCTACTTGGCGCAGAAGCATTTTGATCCGCATGACAAAATTGCGTCGGCACTTCCTTGGGCATTAGAGCCCCACCAATACCACATGGAAGACTTCTGGGAAGATTGCCAGGATGACATGGAAGTACAGAGCTGACATTACATCTGGATGACCATGGGAATGATGGAAAGGTTAAAGCTTCAAAGATTTCCAGATGATTTCTTAGACTCCAGATCCATAATAGATCCCCAGTACAAAGCAAAGGGGATCAATAAGTTGGCCCTCCCACCAGTGGACTAGAATGCCTAGGAGGGGCCCACCATTGAAGAGTTCACCCACAATGTGGTTGAACACAGCAATGCCTACTTTAAGGAGTGCCCCAGGAGTGTCCGCAGGGCTGCCCAGCCGGTGCCACGTCTTACACCAGGCTGAGACCATCATCAACATATGGGAGGGGGATATAAAAAATTATGAGGCATGGAAAGTTGAGTTAGAAGAACTCCTTGGCCTCGGGGAGGAGATTGTCTTTGAATCTAGAATTTTGGGGGAGGAATCATTCAATTTTGTGAGAACCCAACACTCCAGACTTGACCTCACATTGGGGGTAATCAAGCAACTGGTGGGGACTCTGTGGGAGAAAATCAATGCAGTGCAATATTATTTTAATTTATACAAGTATTTTGTTATGAAGGTCTCTGGAGCTGATCCATTCAGCACTGACACTTGCACACCAGAGGAGTACGTCCTGGGGAAGTTCGATGAGCTAATGGAATCAAGGTATCAATCCCTAGAGGGAGTAGATGGTTCCCAAATGATAAGAATCACTTGTATGGTACTCAATGGCCATGATGCGACAAAAATGGCCGATGAGTTTAAGGGAAATGTTCCAGACCTGGGGGAACAGATTGAGGTGGCCAAGTACTGGCGGGCTGGCCTTAAGAAGTTGATGAAGATGAAATCTCCCTCTCCTCCAGACCTTTAATGACAATAAGCAACAATAAATATTCTCCAGGGGCCAGAGAAAACCTGAGTGTTTTGTATTCTTTATTATTTTAGAACGTAAGTTCCCGGATCCCATAGTCCCGGATCCTATATTTTGTATTCTTTCAGTGACCCGTGTCCCGGTCCCCAAGGCTGACCAGTCACTTTTAAGCAGTTAATAAAGGTTGCCAGAAAGTGGGTAGTAGTTAATAAAGGTTGTCGAAGGTTGTTAGAAGGCAGTTAGCTACATCAAGGTGCGACGAATCGACAAGAGGTTTTTCTGACATGATCCTCCCAAGGCGCCGCTTCAACATTACATCTGGCACATCAAAGATAGGGCACCACTTTTTCCATTTATGAGGCATGTAGCCTCGATCCCCGTGGGATCGATTTCCTTCTTTCTTCTTCTTGGCTCTCTTCCTGAGGCCGATTCTTCTACTTCACTTCTCAATCTTTTCTTCTAACATGACAAGCCTACTCCATCTCTAGGCCTTTTGTAGAGTGGCGCAGGTAGTACCAGCCACTGGATAATGTATTTTATTGTACAATGTAATATGAGTTAGGGTTAGGGCTAGATGTAAATATGTATAAATAGTAAGTTTGGCCCCATTCTAAGGGTCAGCAAAATTGATAATTTTGCAGTCCACAATAATAGAAAAGCAGTATTTTTTATCTCAGTTGCAGAGCTCAATGCTCCTTAATTTTTAAAGCTTTCAATAGTTAGCTACTCCCTTGGAGCCACCATTGTACCACGCACCAGTGCTTGCTGGAAGGAATATTAATGAAGAAGGAAGAGTTCTTGAAATGATGTTGTTGGCATTCTGTCTTTGGAGTTAATTATATTTTATGCTTTGTGTTCTTCATGTCCTTTGCTCTAACACTTAAAAATAAATTAATGACCTCCTTTCCCTTGCTACTGATGAAATAAGAACTGATGGTTGTATGTTTCTTTGGCATTTAGTAAAGCGTGTTAGAGCATTGTTGATGTTTTGAATGTTCAACATAAATATAGATAGATGAAGTATTTTTAACCCTGCAGAATCTTTTTTAGTTTATTTGTTAAGTGTAAGAATGCTTGGAGAAACCTCACCTTCCTAAATCCCCGGAGAGAATTAGTTGAAGAAACTAGCTATCCCCCTCAAAAATAGTCACATCTCCCAACTGAGCCCTGCACCGTTGAGACCCGACTCTCAGGTGCTTGGAGGCCTGTGGAATCTCATTTCCCTGGATAAACTTTACAGGAAAAGTTGGCCGGTACCCCGGTACCCGGTAACAACTTACATCTACTAGCGGACCTGATCACCTAAGTCCCGTCAATAGAATCTTGCAAGAAATGATAGCAGAGATCTATTAAAATTTGTTAGAAAAATTAGAGATAAAAACAGAGATGAATAATGACTAATGCATGCATTTGAATCTGCAAAAAAATGTTAGAATAGAACTTTGTATTTCTCTCAGAGGTAGGCAAATTTTAGAAAATTGTTCCCATGTCAACTAATTTGGAGGGTTCTGCAAAAAACCCAGATTGCAAAATTTGCAGATTCTCTCTTATCTATCCATAACATCAAACACAAAAAGAAGGAGATATGATCCAAGAAACCTCATGCAAAGAGAAATTAACAGAGAGATTAAGATATAATAGAGAGATTATATATTAGTATTAAAAATGATGATGAGAAACTTGTAAGACAAAGATCAGTAAACTGAATGCTCAAAAAGAATGTATATATAAACCTTCAAATCAAGCAGTTAGAGAAATAAATAAAAAACTATGAATTAGAAAACCCTTGCAGTTGCCTGACAGAGGGTGAGTTGTTAGTATCAGATTTAGATTAAATGATAAAAAATAGAATATGCAAATCTGAAATCTTCCCTTACGGTTTCTCGACAGAGGGAGAGATTAGAACTATTTAAAAAAAACTTGAAAAAGATATGAAAAGACTTAGACTTGTAAAAAAAATGAAGGAAATCCCTACAAACAAGAGTTAGATCAACAAGAAATCCGATTTCTTCTCCTCAATGGAGATATCTTTCAATTGTTCCTACATGCACACTCAAAATAAGAATTAAGCCTGCTCTAATACCATGTTAGAAACATAAAATAAAATGGAAAGGAGATAAGGAAATAATCCAAGAGAATGTGCAAAAGGAAGAGATATAGCAAATACAAAGAGAAAGAGAGAGTTTCCTTGAATAGACCATACATCAAGATCACCAAAATGCTCCAAGAACCAAGACAAGCACACAAGAATTTTGAAAGGGAAAAAACAAGAAAAAACCCCTTGTGAATAATATGAATGAGGCAACAAGCCATGAGAGAGAGAGAGAGAATGAGAGAGAGAGAGAGAGAGAGAGAGAGAGAGAGAGAGAGAGAAGCTCATTACAACATTGTGAGAGAAAGAATGAGAATGAGAGAAGAAGAGAGAAGAAATCCCATGAGAGCCAACTTGTGAGAACCAACCTTAAGAAGTGAGAGAGAAGCATATCTTAAGTAGAGATGAGTGAAGGGGTTTGCATGTAACTCCCATATCCTATGAGTGCCACATTCACATTAAGTGTGTGCCATGTGTAAGAATCCTCTTAAGGAGGAATATCTAATTTCTTGATTAAAAGAAATACATAAAAAGAGTTGTCCTCCCACTAGAGGACAAAATACATGTAGGGATTCCAAATGAATCTCCTAATTAAAATACAAGTAAAGATTATATATTCTAACAGAAACTGAATACAATTAAACGTAATCTGAAAAGATGGAATAAGGAAGTGTTTAGGGATATATTCCATCTGAAAGGAAATTTACAGAATGAAATTAAGGAAATTCAGAATAGTATCTAGAAGGAGGGTCTTTCAAAGGAAACTAGAACCAAGGAAAACAAACTTCTAGCAGATTATCATAACATTATTACCAAGGAGGAATATTTCTAGAGACAGAGATCTAGAGCTCTTTGGATTAAGACAAGGGGTAAAAATACTAGATTTTTCTACATGACGACTTTGAAACATAAAGATATTAATAGGATAAGGAATCTCTAATCTAAAGGAAAAACTATAAGTAAGGAGGAAGATATCAAATCAGAAATGTTAAGATACTTCTCAGAGCTGCTGGCTAAGGAAAATAATTTGATTAGATCTAATCAAGACAAAATTCTCTCTACCATTCCCAAGTTGGTCGATGATCCTTCTAACAAAATAATCCAAGCTATCCCTTCGAACAAGGAAATCAGAAATGTTGTCTTCTCCTTTGAAGGAGAAAAATCTCCTGGCCCAGATGGCTTCCCTATGTTTTTGTTCCAGCAATTCTGGAATATTATTGGTCAAGATGTGTAGGATGCTATCAAAGAATTATTTGGCACTAGATGTCTTCTTAGGGAATTAAATGCAACTTTCTTGGTTCTTATTCCTAAAAAAATAGGAGCCAACACTGTGGAAGAATTTAGACCTATCAGCTTGTGCAATTCTTTATACAAGAATATTTCTAAAGTTATTACCTCTAGACTGCTTCAGTTGCTTCTGAATATTATTTTCCACCAGCAAAATGGTTTTGTTCCTGGGAGACAAATCCTCGATTCTATTATTGTGGCTCAGGAGAATATCCGCTATCCAGAAAAGAATTAAAAACAGGGATTCATGATGAAACTGGACCTATCTAAGGCTTATGATAGAGTCAATTGGCAATTTCTGCAGATGGTGCTGTCTTCTTTTGGTTTTAACAAGGAGGTTATCAAAATTATTATGCAACTTGTTGTTGGAAATATTGAGAGGTGGGGGGGGGGGTGAATTAGTATTTCACTAATTATTGTATTTCAACAACTTAAACATAAATCAAAGATACATCCAATGAGTCTTAACACAAGAACACATAACACTTGATATGATTACATGGAAACCCTGATTAGAGGAAAATCTCGGTGGGAATTAGTACCCACAAATATTCTGTACTAGTTTCTTATGATCCTTGTTAGAAGATCCTTAACCCTGTTAGGAGTTGTCTTTACAATGTATGAAGTATAGTGACCTTGTTAAGGGTCAAACCCTATTAGGAGTCTTTTATAATAACCCTATTAGGGGTGGTGGACTCACTATCCAAGGAATCACTGTCCAAATTGTGAAGGCTACAACCTTCTGGATCTTTGATACACACTGTATCTGCAAGGTGAACTACTGCTGTGACACTGCTTGTCTGATTAGTTCCTTTTGTGTACTGATTCTTTAACCTCTTGTTAATCACTAAAACAATCTTGTCTTCACTTTGAAAGCTTCTACTTCAATATATATATCATCAACATATGACAGATATATCTTTGCTGCTTTAACACTCTGCTCTGCTTTCTTATCTCTGGCTTTCACAACTTTTCCAATCACAAATGACCTTCTATAAGTACTTCCTCAAAAGACATGAACATGTTAGCTTTAGGAAACCTTTTACCATCTATCTTGATCACTTAAATAACCACACAACCCTTCATTAAGTTGGTGCAACATTAATTATAACTGCTTTACTCAAACCAAACAGACGTGTCTTTTCACACAGTCTGCTCCACCAAATTAGCTCTAAATTTTTTCTCTTGATGAATCAAGTCATTATCCTTTAACCACATATTATTAGATCACTAAAAATTACTAATCCAAGGATGCAAGTCCTAAGGATATGTGAAACTTCTATACCAAAACAATCTCTGTCAGCTCTTTCCATGATCTCTGTCCTGTTCTGGCATTCACTGGCTGTACCTCTTTAACTGGCTGTATCTTCTTCATACTTGCAGATCTGATCATGCTCTCTTAGAATAAACATACTAATAATATTATCTTCTAGGGCACATAACTTTTTAATAACAAATGAACACACGCTAATCAAAACTATAACAGTCTGTTCCTTGCTTTGCTAACTGTCCAGTCTTCTGTACTTAGCAAATTTCTGATCTTCTGATAATGTGTGCTGACTCCAAAACTTCATATGAATTTGTTGCCATAATGAAAACACTAAATAGATTCATATACACCACTATAGTCAAATTTCCAACAATCTCCCCCTTTGTCATTAATGACAACAAAGGAATATGGCGAAGTTACTATCTGTACTCTTATACAAAAACTCTCTATCTTATATCTCCCTTTTATCATATACCAGACTCCATATTCTTCATACTATACTCCCCATTTGAAATTAATGACAAAGGTTCTCAATAACACTTATATTTACTTACTCAGCATACACATCTGGATATGCAATCTGCAGCTTCTGGATTTCTTTCTCCCAAAATGCAATAATCTGTAGATGGGCGCATAATGCATATTGTAGCTTTTCCATCTTCTCCATGTCTGTGCTAGGACCTTGATCATATGAAAGACTCCATATTATATACATTATTTTACTCCCCCTTTGATATTATATTCTCTACCTTTTGCTTCAAACTCTTTCACGGATGCTTGAGCAACCTTGAGTGAACTAAGATCAAGTGTAAAGTTGCTAACCAATTCACTGAGTCTTTTCTTCATATAATTCTCTTCTACAATATCTGATCTATTTTTCATGACTCCTTTAGATTATATACTCCCCCTTACTTATTTAATCCCCATGATTCTAATTCTGTTATGGGTGTCAAACTTGACAACAATGATGATGAATTGTCCAACACTCTAGTCTTCTCTTTTTCTGCTTCCTTTTCTATGATATCTTAGATCAATAGATCTTCTTTCTGATATAAAGACTTTTCACAAATGTTTCTTCCAACTTGTCTAGATCAATATCCATTACTTCCATTGATACTTCAACATTATCAACCACGAATGTATCCTCCATGTCCTTGGCCATGGGCGCATAATCCTGTGGACCTGTCATAATAGTTTTATTTGGTTCTTCACATGATATTTCAAATTGTATCTTCAATCAATTCTGCTCTTACGTGAACTCTCTTTTGTTTTATTCACACTTAGATGATCAATAATAAATATGTGCTTCCAAGGATAACATCAGGTCAGTTCCAAAATAAATATCTCCAATGGCTATACTGATACTCTCACATAGAACACTGCTCAACAAGATTTTGACCAATTCTGCTTCATGAAATTTATGCGCTGAAGCATACTGATAAATCACTTCCGAGATGTTTCAAAG
>MU227909.1:737232-763191 GCA_018584345.1 Thuja plicata
TTGGGCAATCCATACTGAAATATTTAGCAGCTAAAGGCAAGAAAGTTATAGCTAACTGCATGGATAGAGTGAAGTTCACCTCTGAGCACATTAAAAAGGTAGAAGAGGCAGAGATCATGGTGGATAGCATCAAAAAATCACTTGAAACATCCATGCAAGACATGAAAATTTTCAATAATGTCTATCAAGGATAGTTGGATAAAATTGAGGAGGCAAAATTGGAAATCAGCAAGATAAGAATAAGACAAACCCAGTTGAGAAATGCACTTGTGCCATCTCTAGAAGTCCTTAATGAGAAAATCAAATAGATTGATGACACCATGGTGACATATGATCAAGGTCCTTGCGTGGATCTGATGAAAATGGAGAAACTGACTTATGCCCTATGCGCACATCTTCAGACAGTAGATGCAATGAAAGTATTTTGGCAGAAAGAGATCCAATCTCTTTAGATTGTGTACCCTAAATTTTACATGGAGTAAGTATGTAGAAGACTTATAAGTTTTTGTACACCTTTGTCATTAATTTCAAAGGGGGAGTAGTATAGAATGTGTATATGCAGATAAGTATATGTATATATCAATAAGATGTTATGATATACAGTCATTTTTTGTGTTAAGTCATTTTGAGAAACTTGGCCACATTCCTTTGTTGCCATAAATGACAAAGGGGGAGATTGTTGGAAAGTTGACTTCCTGAGGATGCATGACTCATTTTGTGTTTTCATCATGGAAACAAAGTCATGTTTACTTTCTGTCATGAAAGACAAAATGACTAAGTATGGAAAATAGATCAGACAGAGATATTCAGTGATTAGCACATCAGTGCACGTGCAAGAGATCAATTAAGCTTATGCGCATTCAGATATATATTGTATGACATATGTACATGCTACATCCTGACACACATAGTATGGAACAATAGTATGGCAAAGTTATAGGCAGATCAGTAGACCAACAGTCCAGAAGACAGAGCATGGAAGCTGACTACTATTTTGATCAGCGTGAATTATTTTGTAATGTAATGGCTAAGCACCTTTGGTTATATGTTTGTAATGATGTAATTAACATTGTAGTAAACATGCTTTAGCCGACTTGTTTATAAGCATTGTGTATTTTGTTTTAGGGCTGACTAGAGTCTTGTTTTGGGTCACGCCTATTCGGATATGAACATATAAGTATGTAATGTAAAGTTATGTTACAAGTGTCGATTATTATGAAAGAGGAAGATACAGAAGAGCAGAATAATGAAGTTAGTATATGATATAGCTCTTTAAGAGAGTAAGAACATTCATGCATACACGGAACTGATCAGACAATAGTGTCATCACAATAGTTCAATTTTGATATAGTGCATATCATCTTTCAGAAGGTTGTAGCCTTCATCCTATTGGGCAGTGAGCCATATACCTTTAACAGGGTTTTGTAAAAGACTCCTAATAGGGTCAGACCTTTAACTAGGTCATTGTACTCATTTTGTAAAGACTACTTCTAATAGGGTAAAGGAACTTTAACAAGTTCATTATACCTAGTACAATATTTGTGGGTACTAATTCCCACCGAGGTTTTCCTCTAATCAAGGTTTCCCTGTAATCATATCATGTGTTGAGTTCTTATGTTAAGCTTCATTCTATGTATGTTTGATTTATGTTTAATTCGCTGAAAAGTAATTAATAGACAAACACTGATTCACCCCCCCCTCTCAGTGTTTCCAACAGGATTTTGTAATTCATCTTTAGAACCAAGTCTCCAATCTCAAAATGGAAAGCTCAAAATTTCTTGTTGTAACTCCGTTTTAGACAGTTTTGATAGGCTTGTAAGTGTACCAAGGAAGTTTGTCACCACTCATCAAGAATTTTGAGCTCATGCAATCTGGAAACTCTATACTGCTCATCATCACCAATGCCTTGTAAGGATACTCTCAATGAAGGAATTTAAACCTCAAGGGGTAATATGGCCTCAATGCCATATACTAGAGAGTATGGAGTAGCACCAGTGGAGGTGTGAATGCTAGTCCTGTAAGCCCACAGAGCTGGGTTGAGTTGTAAGTGCCAATCGTGGCTAACATCATTGACAGTCATTTGCAGGATCTTAATGATGGTTTTTTTAGATTCCTCTGCTTGGCCGTTGCTTTGCAGATAGTAGATGCTAGAAAATCCATGATGGATTTTGAATTTCTCACAAAGCTATGTAACATCCTTGTTCTGGAATGGGCTGCCATGGTCAGTAATAATGGCTAGAGGAACTCCATAATGACAAATGATGTAATTTAGGATGAATTTGGAAAATTTTTTGCCAGTGATGTATGTCATGGGGATAGCTTCCACCCATTTGGTAAAGTACTCAATGGATGTGATGATGTACTTGTGGCCATTAGAAGATAGGGGTGTGATATTCCCTACAAGGTCAAATGCCCATTGAGAAAAGGGCCATGGAGAAACCACTGGCTGTAGATCCTGTGCCGGAGCGTGAATCAAATTGCCATGAATCTAGCACTTGTAACATTTCTTAGCAAATTTATGAGCATCTTGCTCCATGGTGGGCAAGTAATATCCCGCTTGAACCAACTTCTTGGCAAGGATCAAACCATTGAAATTTCCACCACAAATACCATCGTGGACCTCATGTAAGGTAGTGTCAGCCTCTTGCAAATCGAGGTATCTGAGGAGGGTTTGGTCATAGACTCTCCTATAAAGGGTATCACCAATGATGACATAATGAGAGGCTTGATAGAAATTAGCTCCACGCTTGTTCTGGGATAAGGCAAGGGGTAATATCTGGGTGTGTAGGTAATTGTAAACATCTTGATACCAAGGGGAATCGGGACCTACAATGTCACACACGAGCTCAGATTGTAGAATGTTGAATGCTGGAAGAAATATTTTATCAACAAGAAATTCACATCTCTCTTCATTATTCGACATTTCAATCATAGATTCAATAGTGCCCATAGCATCTCCTTGTTTGTTATGTACCCGTGGAAGTTGGCAGAAACTGATTGTGACAAATTGCTCCTTGAGATAGTCAGCCAACTGTTTGTAAGGTACTAGCTTTTCATCCTTAGTTTCATAGTCATCAATGACCTATCGAATGACCAATTGAGAATCACCATACACCTTGAGGTGCTGTATTTTCCATTGAATAGCAAGTTTGAGTTGAGTGACCAATGCTTCATATTTGGCGATGTTGTTGGTGCATGCAAATGCGATTCTGTAAGATTTTGGTATGACATCACCTTGTAGGGTGACAAAAATGATGCCTACCCATGATCCATGCCTACTATGTGAGCCATCAAAGTAGATTCCATTCTTTAGATTCAGTGAAGGTGAAAATGGACTCCTTTAGAAATTTTGAAAGTAATGGGTGATCATCAGGAACGGGTGCCTCTACGAGCTGATCTGCTATCACCTGGCCTTTTATTGATTTTCTGTCTACATACTCTATGTCAAAGTCACTTAGGAGCATGAACCATTTGGCTAGGTGACTTTTTGGAGCTTCATTTCCTAAGAAATACTTCAATGGATCAATCCGGGACACGAGCATGGTTTTCTGGTGTAGCATGTAATGTCTTAACTTTTGTGTGGAAAAAACCACATCAAGATAGGCTCGTTCAATGAGTGATTATTTTAATTCATATCCAACTAGAGTTCTGCTGATGTAATAAATAGCCCTTTCTCATCCTTGTTCACCATGTTGTGCAAGAAGAGCACCTAATGCAATTTCTATGGTAGAAATGTACAAGATAAATGACTTTCTTGGAATGGGAGGCATCAAGATTGGTGGATGCAATAGATAATATTTCAGTTGTTGGAACGAGTGCTCATATTTTTCATTCCAATGGAAAGTCACACCTTTATGTAGTAGATTTTGAAATGACTGGCATTTATCTGTGAGTTGTGCAATAAACCGGCGGATAGACTGTAGTTTCCCTTGCAGACTTCTTAGCTTCCTTAGAGTGTTTGGTGGAGGCATTTCTAAGATGGCTTGCACCTTTTCAGGATCCACCTTGATACCTCATTGAGAGATGATATAGCCTATGATTTTCCCATAAACAACTCCAAAAACACACTTTTTAGGGTTCAAGCGGAGCTTATAACCTTCCATTCTTTTAAAGATTTTGGCCAGAATACTCAAATGATCTTTCCTGGTTGTAGATTTGTAGAGGAGGTCATCAACATAATCTTCCATCAAGATGTGCATGAAGTCATGGAATATTGTGGTCATTTCCCATTGATAAGTTGCTCCAGCGTTCTTGAGGCCAAAGGGCATGACATTCCAACAATAGGTTCCCCAAGGACATGTGAAAGCTATCTTGGGTTGATCCTCAGGAGCAATCCAAATTTGGTTGTAACCAGAGAAGCCATCCATTAGTGACAACATCTCGTAACCTACAGTCATGTCAATGATGATGTCGATGTTGGGCATAGGAAAATCATCTTTAGGGCATGCCTTATTTAGATCATGAAAATTAGTGCATATCCATATGCCCCCAGCGTGCTTGTTAATAGGTACCAGATTGGAAATCCAGTCTGCATAATCTATAGGTCTGATAAATCATGCATCCAATAGCTTCTTCAATTCTACTTTTACCAGTAGAGCTATTTGGGGATGCATTTTTCTTAGCCTCTATTTTACTGGCTTCACACCTGGCTTCAGAGGGAGGTGGTGAAGAAAAAAACTAGGATCTAGGCTAGGCATGTCTGTATATGACCAGGAAAAATTAATCTGGCACTCAAGGAAGAATTTGACAAATTCATCCTTCTCTTTTGGCAAGAGTGATGCTACAAAGTGTATGATCTTGGGCTTTTTTGGTGTCCCCAAGTTAAATTCCTCGGTCATTTCAATGAGCAATGCTGACTTCTCCTTTGGAGGGGGTATGTCTAGTCTTCCATCCTCGGGTACCTCAGAGAGGTTTTCACCCTCAGATATGTCCTTTGTTTTTACTTTTTCATGGTCAACTGGTGCCTTTCAATTTTCACCAGAGGACCTATTCTTTTTATTTTTTTCTTTTTTGATTTTGTCATTTTCAATTTTGTGACTAGAAGATAGAGTTGACTCCCCAAGATATGCAATAGCAACAAGGTCAATGGAGAATCCTTTTTTGTGGTTTCCAGATGGCATGCCCTCTCGGAGCCCAAAGAATTCCACTATTGCTTCATCATTTTTGAAGCAATCCAAGCCCAGTGATCCTTGATCGTCCCAATCAATAAGCTCAGGGTAGACTAGGGGGATGTCACCGTCAGTGGTGCAGATGTTTTCGAGTCTAGAGGTAAAGGAAAATATGTAAATATTAGTGTCTTCAGAGTCAGAGAATTCATGCACTGAAGGTTCAGGACTGGGATCCCAGAAAATTCTAGACCAGGGATCAAGATTGGTTACCCGAGGGGGAATTGTGTTAACGCATTTGTCTATTGTAGGTAGGTCTATAGGGTTAGGGAAGAAATGATCAAGCTCATAAGAACTGGAGGAATAGGATGTCCATTCCCACTCATTTGAATTAGTAGTGTACTCATAATGGGGATCCTCATATGCCTTTTTGTCATTTGAAACCTCCACATTTTCACATGAGGCCATTTTGGCATTCAAAGAGTCAATTCGTAATGGTTTGAATCCAATGCCTAGATGAAGGGGATGGCCCTTTGCAGCAAGGGGTTCAACAATCCCTTTCTTGTTTACTCTAAGACCACTATGGCCATCATATCCTTTTTTCTGCATGAGTGTGAACCTGGGCCTGTATCTTTCAATGGGTATCTCAGTGGGCTCCTGTTCTTATTTCTGTTGATCTTGGAAAATCCATCTGGGTGCATTTTCATATACATGTTCTTCTTGCAAACCTCCCCACAGAGTGAACATAGTTGAGGGCATAACCTTTGTAGTAGTTTTGGGTGGTTGTGCTTGCAATAAATTTGGTTTTCTATAGGACTTTGGGGAGAGAGGAAGATTCCCAATATGAAATCTTGTGCCATGGTATACTCTGCACACCCTTTATCTTCAATCTTCATCTTTCCTTTGACCATTTTCTCAAGGGTGGATGCATCAAAATATTTGGAGGAATTGGATGGAGTAGCTTCACTATTGGTAGGCACCTGTTGTGCGGGCCCTTCTCTAAGATTTGCACAAAATTGGAAATGGTTAGGATCACCTGGGATGGTGATCTCAGCTCCATTGTGAAAGAATTTCAAACATTGATGGTACATGGAGGGAACCTCCTTCATGACATGGATCCATGGACATCCTAAGATCATGTTATAGGGCAAGTCTAGATCCAGGATTTGCAACAATGTGTTTTCAGTAGCCAGGCCAATTCTGATGGGTAGTATAATGAATCCTTTAGAAGGATGTTCAACTTTATTGTGATTCTCCTAGAAGGATCAATCTCACTCTCATTGTAACCAAGATCAAGAATGACCTTCAAAGTGTAGATGTTAAGTCTTGCTCCACTATCTATCGAGACTCGCTGAACTTTGGCATTATGGACAAAGACTTCTAGATGGAGAGGGTCATTATGGCCAAGCCGGTCATGTGGAACATCATCTTTGGAAAATGTGACATGTTGGGATGTAGAGAAGTGCCCCATCATGGCCTGAAACTGGTTAGTGTCAATGTCAGTTAGAACAGTGGACTCTTTCAATGCTTTGTCAAGGACTTCCTTGTGCTGGGGGGATGTGCGCAACAAATCAAGGATTGATATCAAGGTAGGGGTCTTACCCAGCTGGTCAACAAGGTTGTAATATGAAGGCACCTTAGGTTTGGATGGTGTGTCAAACATAGTAATATTGGTATGACAGGTAGCGACTGCACATTGTGGGTTGCTATCTCGGAAGGTCAGAGTGGACACACACGAATCAACCTCAGAGAAACAATTGATGGTATAGTCATGGATGGTCTGAGTATAATTGACACTGTTCTTGGAATTTGAATTAAATTTAGAGGCATTACCCTTTTCATGATCAACCAAGGGGTTTGTGAAGATAGTATGGTCAGTATTGGAAGATCCCACCGTGGGTTCAACTTCAATCACACCTTAATCAATAAGGTCTTGGAATTTATGTTTTAACTGGTAGCAAGAATTGGTTCTGTGTCCCTTTGTTTGATGATAATCATAGTATTTTTTGTCATCCCAGCAAGGGGGTTTCATTGCTGGTGGATCACGGATCTCGGGTAATTGAATGTAATTGTTTTTCAATAACTGTTGCAAGACCAAATGGAGTGGTTCATCCAATGGTGTGAACTATCTTTGTGATCCATCTTTGTTTCTCAGTGGTTGATGTTGCCAATTTTGTTGTGCGTTATCATTCGTTTGTGCTTGAGGTTGTGTTGGCACTGGCGCTAGAGGTAGTTCTTGAGTCATTATCTGTGTATTGGTAATAGTAGGTCCTTTGAGACTTACTTTTTGTTGTGTCACATTAACTGTCTATGCATCGACAACACCATCATTTATGACATTTTTATTCCGAGACCAAAATTTTGGGTTGTCACTTGAAGTGCTCATGTTCTGATTGTCCTTGTTGATTTTTAATACTCCTTTTTCAATAAGAGAATCTTCAATGTTAATTCCTTTTTTCATGAGCTTTTGAATTATACTTGGTCATTTGATTTTGAGCTCATACATCATCTCAGGTACCAAATTTTGGGTAAATAATCAAAGTTGTTGTTCTTTTGGCACATCAAAAGGACATTGAATCACCAAATTCCTCCATTGCAATAGGAAGGTCATAAAGGATTCTCCAACCTTTTGTTTGGTTGTGCACAAGTCAGTTAGCACAACCTCACTTGATATGTTGAACACAAAGTGAGAGATGAATTTGTTGGCTAGTTCTTTCCAAGATCTAATATTGCCAGGTAGTTTAGAGTACCACTCCATTGCTTGACCCCCAAGGCTTCGAGGGAAGAGTCACATGAGGTATGTGTCATTGTTGTTGACCTCGATGCAAGACATATAAAATTCCCAAATGTGATTGATTGGGTTTCCTTTTCCATTGTATTTCTCAAACTTGGGTACTTCAAAATTCTTGGGAAAAGGAGGCATGTAAATGCTTGGATTGAACATATTAGGACATAGGTCTTGTTCTGCATAGAGAGTCTTTGTGTCCTTGAATTTTAGATCATTTAGTTGCTTCTACAAGCATTGGATTTGTTGAAGCATTTTATCATTCTGCAAAGGCTTCACTTCCTTTTTACGTTTATCAGAATGATGTGTCTGCCAAGAAGCCATTGAACGTCGACTATATTCTGTTGCCCGATTTGATTCTGATGATTCAGATGATATGTCATGGAATGATGCCACATGTTGTCTGGAATGTTGTTGAGGATCTTCTACATGTTGTTGATTTATTGGTGGAGGATTATATTGCTGAACTTGTGTCACATAGTATGGTTGAGAAACTTGTTGTTGATACCTGGGTGCATATTGTTGTTGTTGAGTTTGTGCCCCATGTTTTTGTTGTTGTTGTTGTGACACATTTTGTTATTGTGTGACATGTGGTTGTCGTTGCTGAACATATGGTTTTTGAACATATTGTTGTTGTTGTTGTCTTTGTTATTGAGCATACTGCTATTGTAAAGCATGTTGCTGTTGCTATATGTATTGTTGTTGTAAAGCATGTTGCTGTTGTTGCACATATTTCTATTGTAGAGCATGTTACTTCTGCTCTACATATTGTTGGGTATGTTGTTATTGTTACAAGTGCACTTGTTGCACCTTTGGACCTTGCACATGTTGGGTAACATGATGAGATTTTTGACACATCAGCATTGCTGGTTGTTGCATGCTGTGATCTTGTCGAAATCCAAGTGGCCCAAGTATACCATCAAGATTTGTAGTTTTACATTTTGCTAGTGGTGCTTGAGACATCATGTTAACTTGGGTTGCGAATTGTGGTTGCACTACATCCATAAGTGGTACTTGTTGAGCCTCTTGGGATTGTTGCACTTGTTGTGTTACATGTGCTTGTTGAGTTACCTAAGGTGGAATTGGTGTAATTTCCACAAGGCTCTTCTTCTTTTGATCTTGTAATTGATTTGGTATAGTTGTAGTAGTCGCATTAGATACATCAAATGTGGGTACCCTTGGTGGTTCATTAAATGGTCCTTTGGATGTTGTTGCATTTGAAGTGCTTCCTAGGAATGTTGTATGTGCTACCAAAGGAGGACCACTTGGTCGTGTTTCTTTAAAAGGGGGTACATCTGGCATTCCCCAAGGAAATGTGAATGTCTCATTTGATCCTTTTGGCAAGCGATTCTTTAAATCAATCTTCCATGTTCTTTTAGGTCCTTTCTTAGGAATTTGTGTAGCATCCACCGTCTCGGGAGGAGGGAGTGCTACTTCTTCAAATAAAGGATTATCTAATGGTATATACCTTTCTTTTGGAGGAATATTGACACTTAAATC
Source organism: Thuja plicata (assembly GCA_018584345.1). NCBI lineage: Eukaryota > Viridiplantae > Streptophyta > Pinopsida > Cupressales > Cupressaceae > Thuja > Thuja plicata. The sequence goes on from MU227909.1 coordinate 746,623, forward strand.
ATTTCACTGTCATTTTTGTGTTAGCTCCATAGCTGACTCATCGAAGGGTTGTTCTCTCTTATCTCTATCCCGCAGCACTAAGGCTTGGTTCTCTTCCAAAGTAGATGGTAGGGGAGTTTGATATTCCAAGAATAATTGAGGATTTGTCTTTTGAATCGCTTTGATATATCATCTTGGATCTTGAGTCATGAGGTATGTTAATGTCTGCTGAATTTTTTTGTTCTTAACGACCTCATCAATTTCCTCTTTAGGTAAATCTTTGAAGGAAGCAAATGTTTCATGTGAATCTTGAGAATCTGAAGAGGGACTTGAGGCATTGCCAGGATCTTGATTATCTGGTGGTGGTGGAGGAGGTTGATAAGATTGAATATCTATGTTTGGCATAGGTTGTTGTTGCAAATAATTGGGTTGGACTTGATTGATTTGAGAAGTCTATTGGCATTCATCCTCAGGTGTAGGGGGAACACTACCTTGGCCAGGTGGCATGGGTACAAAAATTGGTTCAAAGGATGGGGGAGGTCCCCACTGAATAGTGCCAAAGTTTGGTGGAGCATTTGAAGGATATCCCATGTTGCATAGATCATTGCTTGAAGTAAGTCCTTGAGGAAATGTGACATGTCTAGGGTCATGAAATGTTTGATGCACTTCTTCCAATGGTTGCATGTTGATTAGGTCACTTTGATTATGATATACAACACCTTGTCTTGGATCAAAAGGTAATTGTGATTCTGGTTGTGATGTAAACATAGGTAAATGAGGATCTTGTTGCCCCTTGGATGCTTGAGACCTTGTGAAAACTGGCATGATTACTATATGCAAATGCAAGATTGTTTTTGGAATTTTTGAAATTTTGGAAATGCAAGTTTGAAATGCAACTTTGGAAATGCAAGGAACTTATGCAAATGAAATCTAAGGTTTTATGCAACTATGTTTTTGGTTTTTTGGACTTTAACAATTAATATTTTGAAAGGAGACAAACCTAAGAGCATAACCTCATGAGGTTGAATAAGAATCTTGAATTGAAAAATAGGATTTTTGGAACAAGGGACAAGTTTGATAAAAAGGCTTAGGTCAAAACCATCATGAAAAAGGTGGAATAAGACCAATTGATAAGGGTAGGGGGTTTGAAATTTTTGCAACAAAAGGGGACCAAGTCAAGAACCTTTTTCAACACCATCAAGAAATGCTCTATGATTTGGATACTTTCTAGGATTGTTTGCAAAGTTTTTAAGGAGGATCTAGAAATGAGCTAAGTATGCAAGAGGGCTATGATTAGGACTTATGAAAAAGAGACTATAATGAGGTCTATAATGCAAGGAATTTTTTGAAATGCAAAATTCAAGGAGATTAGGTCATGAATATGCAATATGAAGGCTATCAAGCATGCCAAAAGGTTCTAAGTGAAAAAGTTCAAGGTTCCATATGTTACTCAAAGACAAGGTTTATTGTGACCATTTGATTATTCTTGAAGATTGATTTGGAAAAAGTGTTCTTTAAGGAGAGTATTTTTAAGATGTTATCATTTTTATTAAGGTTTGAACACTCACACAAGACACATCATTTAGAATGGTTGTTGTAAAATGAACAAACACACCACTTCCTAAGGATAACAAGGACAATATCTATTGAATCCCCACTTGAACTGAATTTTAGTCACGCTTACTAATAGAAAAAAACCTAGAAGCTTGGAGGCATGGGCTCCTCCTTACATGTGCACTCACTTCTGAGGCACTCCAAGCTTCAACTCCCAAGGGTCATCACTTCCCAAGGGATTGTTGTCTCAACTAATAGCTGCGAATGTGTGGGGCATATTAGTTGGTCTCTGACCTTCTGCACCAATAGATAGAAGGTTTTTGGCTACTATGACATGGTGTTTAATAAGGTCATCCATTCAAGTGGTTATACATGAGGCATATCATCTCCGTTATGGAGGCCTCCCAGACTACAAAAGTTATGTTCCATAGGTTTTAACGCACCACAAGGGTACTAAGGGAGATATTATTCCTGGTATAATGCATTCAACACCCATCCATTGTGAGATTAATCAAAATGGCATTTTTTGTATCCTGGTTTGGATGGGCTTGGTTGTAGCCTGTTACCAGTTGGGCATCCACTCTCACTGGCTCTACTAAAGCACTTGGGAGGTAGCCACTCTATAAGAATGATATGAGTTTCTCTTACACCCAAGATCCACAAAGGTGAGGGGAGAGGATACGCTCATATGATTCTTAGGGTTTTACAATCTAGAAAACACATTAGACACATGAAAGCAAAAGGTTCTTTTCAAGCACCAAAATGAAGTGTTTTCTAACTACAAAAAGCAAGCACAAGAGTTTGGGAAAACACAAGGTCTTCTACAAACGTCCTACATTGAAACCGTTAGTATTTTTTAGGATTCAATCTTCATCCCATGATTTCCATGATGCTGCACAAATCATCAGTAACACAAAAATCCAGTAGTCTAAGTGCAGAAACAAGTATAGGAATGCACAAATCCAAAACTTTGCTTGAAAAACACCCAATTTACCACCTGCGTAGGAACAAGCTACCACTTGCATAGAACAAGGTACCACCTATGTAGGAATAGGATACCAGCTACGTAGCTTCTGACCACCTATGCAACACCTGCAACCAAGTGCGCAGCTACTGATCAAAGGCCTAAAAATGAGTAAAAACTCTAAAAAACAAAGCTTTTTTCAACATCTAATCATGAAATACCATCAAAAACATATCTAGGGTTCATTATTTATGCCATTTAATTTGATTTGAAAAAGTTTGAAGCAAACTTGAAACCCTAACTAGCTTGCATGTGCATTAGAGTTGTTTAGGAACACCTTAAGGGTAAAATCTGCATTTGATCCTAAACTAGTTTAGAGTTCATTTTAGGTGCCCAAATCAGATATGCATGTTAATTTTAGGCCCCTTAAAAACTTAAACAACTTTACCTTGCATGATATAGTCCATTTCCACCCCTAGTTAGGCTAGTGTTATGCCCTGCATACTCATCCCTACATTTTGTAGGCAAAATGTTGGGTCCCCCTTTTTTCACTTTTGCTCTTTCCCTTTGTTTCTTGTTTCCTTTGTTTCCCTTTGGGATTTTCTCCCACGAGGGTTGTTTTTCTTTTTCTTTTGTCTTCTTTGGTCTTCGGGACCCGGTCTTGGAGTTTGTTTGTAATTTTGAGTTGGTCAGATCCTGGACTCTAGGATTCTTTGTTACCATGTCTTCTTTTGCGAGAAGATGAGGTTGCATGGAATCCCCGAGCCTAGAGTCCAAAGGTTTTTCTTGTTCCAGAGTTTGCGAAGAGAATATAACCCATTTTTTGCCCTAGGGGTATAAATAGAAGATACCTTTCATTTTCACATTTACTGCGATTAAAGCACTCAGATCAATTAAGGCGATTCAAAATGATTAAGTGCAGATTGCTTTGGTGATTGACAATGATTAAACAGTGATTTGCAGTGCTTTCTCGTGGTTTCTTGAAGGTCAATTTTTTGTAGAGCACCTCCCATGCTCATCTTTCCTACATTCCTCATGTTTCTAGGTAAGCCTTCAGCTCCCTCCTCTTTGGTTTTTGGTTTTCTGGTTCTTGTTTCTATCTCGCTTGTTTTGTTATAATTTTCATTTTGTTTCTCTGGTTTCTCTTGCTTTCTTTCTGGTTTTGTTCTATTTTTGTTCACCACGTCTTTCACACTATCTTTTCTGTCACCTCCCATTGGTGGGATGGTCCTTCCAGAGGGTTGTTCACCCTCTGTGTAGCTGTAATATTTTGTATACTTTGTAGAATGTTTTAAGTGGCTCTGTATATTGTGTGTTTTCTATAAATTGTGTATATGTTTGTATATTCATTCATTTTTAGCCAGCCCTAGTGGGCACTTTGGCTTTGTCTGTAAATTCTTTGTATAATCTACACTCTGCCTAGTGGTGATCTCATTGTGCTCTGTGCATCAGAAACCATAAATATGGATCTCGTCCAAGAAAGATGGCTACCTGGTTCTAACTCGGCACCTTGCTGGTTTGAGCCATGGCAATTTTCTCTCTCCTCCGTCAAGTTAGTCTTTCTGGAAGATTAAGTTCCCATGCAAGCATTCAAGTCCAACCCAAGTGGCATTCATTTCCTCATGTGTTTGGATAGTTGTCGATGTTAATGCCATAACTTGCATTACTATATGGCCATGTGATACCCCCACGTCAGCCTAATACGACTCATTTCTAGTCACATCAATAATGGTTAGTTTTACAGACTCTAGGTCCCAGGTCTTCATTTTCTCCTTATTTCTTTCTTATCACATGTGCTAGAGTCCTCGGAGGCCCAAGTAGAGGTTAAATTCCTAAGTCACTCTTATTATATGTATATCTTTTTAGGGTTTGACATGGGCTAACAATTCTTTCAGGCACATATGTGATGCAATGGTAAGATCTCTGGAATCTGTAATAAAAGCTTATTTTGTATAAATACTAATGGTCATCCTATTTTATAGGTTGCTAGAATTAAACTCACCAATCATGTCAGAGGCATCTGCATCATCTCCACCTGGGAGTCCAGATCTCCCCACCATTGCTGCCACCCAGGCAGCTGTCAGGACAAAGGTCGAGAAAGCCTTGGAAAAAATCCCGTTGACAATGAAGTATCTAAAGGGAGACACCATTGTGGGATCAAAGTTTGATTCCAAAATTTAGTTGATCACCGACACTAGTGTCAGAATGTGGGCCAAAATGTAGGCCCTGGTAAAAATGATGTTCATACAACAGACGATCGGAGATCCATTGGCCATCAATGTGGCCAACTTTGGGATCCTCAAAGCTGCTTGCTTCCCCTACTCCGTGCAAGCCTTGGAGCTTATTCTCACTTTGGTAGGACACTATAATATAGTCATCCAGGCCATCGTGCTTGCCACCCTAGTCCCAACCGGATACCCAATGCCTATGGTGTCTCTAGATGGTGTGACTTTTTAGGAAGGACTGGGGATTCCCCAATTTGATGATGCAACCATTCTCACCCGGGCTTTGGCCTTGGAGGAATTTCAGAAATTAGAACACATGGCCTGATAGTATCTCAATAAAAAATGGCTTAAGGTGCCAAGGAAAGACATAAAAAAGATGAAGATAGAAATCTGCCAGACCAAATTTAAAGAAAGCATACAGACAGGGATCATCACACTATGCAGGGTCTTCAAACAACCCCATGCCCAAGAATTCTTAGCATGGATGTACTATTTATTTTTGGGCATCGCCTCTAGCGAGCAAAACTTTTATTGGGCGACTATCATTGCAAATCATGTGGACTCCCAATTTCTCTAGGTCACCAAGTCCTACAAATTCTACATGACATCTTATGTTTTGTGGGCACTGGCACAATGCCTCGTGACCTGGGGATTACTTGCAGTAGGTGTGCTTAGAACTGGCACATGCCAGAAGTCTCCCTAGGATTACTTCCTGTAGATCCAATGGGAGGCTAGTTTCCTCAGCTTATGCCAAGTGAATGATGCCTTCATTTACTACAACCTCCTCACACCTACTCAAGACACTGGATACCGGCTCTCCAAAGAAGCAATGGACTTGGTCAGAACTTATGGCCATTATTACGTTCAGTTTCAAAAACATACATACATTTGGGTGACCGACTTCTCTGGGAAACCCTATTTATTGCCCAAACATTGTGGGGATAAAATAATTCTTTTAGAGTACTACAGGAAGATCCTAGAGTTGCACACCCTCTTCATAGTGAAGAAGGTGACAAACATCCCATTCCCAATCACTTGTGGGAACTACTCTTGCAGTTTGGCCATGACAAAGGAGGAAGACAATGAAATCAAAAGTCTGTGATTGGCAGAGTTTTATCTAGAGCGAAAGAATTTTAATCTGCTAGGAAAAATAACAATGAAACTTCCCTAGGCATCAGAACTCCATGAGTATCACATGGAAGATTTTTGGGAAGACTTCCAAGAGGACTTTGAAGTCTGGAACCATCATTTCATCCAAATGACAATGGGAATGATGAAGAGGCTCAAGCTTTGAAAGTTCCCAGACAACTTTTCGGATACTAGGTCCACAGTGGATCCACAATATAATGAAAAGGGAGTAGATAAAATGGCCCTCCCTCTAGTGGATTGGGATGCATAGGAGGGTCCAACAATAGAGGACCTCACCCACAATGTGATTGAGCGTAGTCATGTGTATCTCAAAAAGGCATGCCCAAGAAGTACACATAAATTTGGCCCATTTGTGTGGGGTTAACTTCTGGGGCCGGAACCTCCTCGCAGACAAAGGACAAAGGAAAGAGGAAAATGGGCACCCCATCTCAAGTCCCAGCCGTGCTTCCCATAGTGGAACAAATGCAGCAAACTCTGGCGGCAACCCAACACATGAAAGAAAATTTAATCACTCAGTTGGCCACCCCAGCTATTATGGTCAGACCGGTCTGCCCTTTGACTTCTCCCTCACTTGCAGAACTAATGGTCCAAGTGACAAGGACTAGAGTGGAGGAAGAGAAAGAAGCTATGGTGGACGTTAGGCCCCCTTTGGTAACTAGGAGAAAGAAGAAAAGGACAAGTAGCCCTTAGTCGAAGGTGGAGATAGAGCTCGGGATGCCTAACATCCTTGAAATATAGATTGTTTCCTCAGAGTCTCTAGAGCCATAAAATCAACCCAAAGATCCCCCAGAGACCTCCCCTCCACACAATGACTTCGACAACATGTTCAGGGAAGATGAGCTTGTAGAACTACAAGGGGATATTGGGAAGGCAGTAGGGGAGATAGCTGTCCAGGAGGAAGTGGTGATTCCTGCTAAAAAGGAGACCCTAGAGAAAGAAGCTACCATAGGGTAGGAAGGCCAGGAAGAAGGGGAGAAGGAGAAAGAACAAATAAATGTCTCCAATGTTCCATAGATATAGGTCCCCAAGATCAACACTACGGAGGAAAGGCAAGCATAGAATGAGCAATTGACAACTGCTGAGAGAACCAAACCTATGGGAGCAACCGTGATCTCAGCCACCATGCTTTAGATGTTGCCTCCTACCCCAAAGAGGGTAACATTTGGTGAGGTAATCACAGCGGACCAAACACTAAATATTGACCCAATACCTCCACTACCTCTAGGAAATACATGAACGTAGGAGAACATTCTGGAAGAAGGAGTTGACGAAAGATAGAAACAATAGCAAGGTGAGGGGTAGAACCCCAGAGACACAGATGTCGAGGCTGACGTTGCTAAAGACATGGACACTAGGGTAGATGATGCTAATGCCACTAAGGTGGATAGTGCCAATGGACCCAAGGATACAAGAAAAGAGTTTGAAGAGACTCAAAACACTGGGGATGCGCAACAAAACCCCAGAGGGGATTTATAGGATCAAACTCTGGCAGCAAGGCCACCCCTACCACCACAATGGTTGGTGGATTCTAGAAAAAGGAAGGCCCTAGCACTGTCCAAGGCCCATCTCTCTTTGGCAGAGATGATGGCACCAGCATAGAATTCCCCCCAAGGCAAAGAAAGCCCAGACAGTCCATACCCTCCAGAATGGGCCGGGCGGGGACACAATTGTGATAGTCGCAACACCTCCCCCAGAGGTGGATGTGGCAATAGAAAAGACTGAAGATTATGCAATCATAGAGATATCTAGTCTGGGGAAGAGTGGAAATCAGGGTGAATTGGACTTGCTAAATGAGGCAGCCAAGGTAGTGGAAGCCCGCTACGAGAAAGAAGCCGAGAAATTCAAAGAAGAAAAGGAATAGAATACTAATCTTGTTGGGCTATTGATAGAACTTGTGCAGCCCATCACTGCCATTCCCCCAGAAACTTCCACATCTGGGGCACAGCTCCCACAGGGTGACATAGATGCACTTAGAGGAATGAAGAGGAAAACACAGGCAGTTAATGATTAACTAAATAGGTGGGAAACATCTGACATTTCCTAATGGCCACACTCCCAGACCTATATGCAACCAACAATGTTTTACACCAAGCCAAAACCACCATCTCCATCTAGGAGGGAGAGATCAAGAAATACGAGGTGTGGATAGGTGAGTTAGGGGAACTCATGAGCATTGGGGAGGAAATTTTTTCCAAGGCTAGAATTTTGGGAGAGGAGTCCTTTGACTTTGTCCAAACCCAGCACTCTAGACTTGATCTCACATTGGAGATAATCAAGCAACTGGTAGGGGCCCTATGGGACAAAGTTCCGAAGGTGGACTATTCTTTAAATTTATACAAGGCATTCATTTCAAAGGTTTTGGGAGTCAATCCCTTTAGTACTGAAACATGTACTCCAGAGGAATACATCATGGGAAAATATGACATGCTAATGGAGTCTTGATACCAATCCCTAGAGGGAATGGATGGAGCAAAAATGACACGTATAACATGCATGGTGCTCCAGGCTCATGACATGGAAAAAATGGCCATAGAATTCAAGGAAAATACTCCAGATCTAGGTGAATAGGTGGAGGCGGCCAAGTACCACCGAGCTGACCTCAAGGACATTGATGAAAATGGAATCGCCTAGCTCCTAGAAACATTCAAAACTAGTAAGGAGTAATAAGGTCCTCCAAATTCTAGAGGTTTTTGTCTGTAGGGTATACTTTGAAAATTCTTTATTCTTTGAGCGCAAGCTCCCGGATCCCAGAGTCCCAGATCCAAAAGTTTTGTATTCTTTCCATGACTCATGTCCAGGTTCCCCAAAGCTGACCAATCATTATTGGGTAGTTAATAAGGGTGTCAAAAAGTGGGTGACCCCAGCAAGGCATGTCAGCTTGAGGCATGGTTTTGGCAGGTGGTCTTCCCAAGGTGCCACTCTAGCATTGAACACATGGTGCATTAGAGATAGTGAGCCACTTTTACATCATTGAGGCATGTAGCCTCAATCCCCATGGGATCAAATTTATTCTATTCTCCCTCTAGCTCTCTTCTTGAGGCTGATTCTTCCACACCTCTTTTCTTGTCTCATTATTGTGACATGTCAGACCTCTTCTCTCTTTGAGGTTGTTTTAGAGTGGTGCAGGTAGTACCAACCACCGAAAATTGTATTTTATTGATTGAGTGTAAAGATAAGTTAGGTTAGTTTTAGGGAAAACTTATGTATAAATAATAAGTCCAACCTCATTCCAAGGGTTGACAAAATTGATGATTTTGCAGTCCATAGCTATAGCATTTCATCATTTCATTGCTAGTAGTTGTAGATCTCAATGCTCCTTAGTTATTAGAATTTCTTAGTAGATAGATGCTCCCTTGGAGCCATTATTGTACACACCAGTGCTCGCTGGAAAATATGTTAATGAAGAAAGAAGAGTTTGGCAATGATGTTGTTAGCATTATGATCTATGGATTAACGTTCTTTTGTGCTGTATGTTTCTAGTGTCCCTTGCTCTAATTTTTTAAAGTAGATTAATGACCTTCTTTTCCCCTCGCTATTGAATATGTATGAATTGATGGTTATGTATGCATTCAGTATTTTAGTGTAGCATGTTAGAGCTTGGTTGATGTTTTAAATGTATTTGCACAACTATAGATAGAATGGAATACTTCTAACCCTGACATATCTTTTGAAGTTTATTTGATAGTCCAAATGCTTGCAAGAAACCCTGAACTACCAAAATCCTCGAAGAAGATGAGCCAAGAAAACCAACTATCCCCCCAAACAAAATAGTCACACTCCCAACTTAGCTCCCGCATCGTTGAGACCTGACTCTCACGTGCTTGAAGGCCCATAGAATTTATTCCCTGGACAACCTTTACAGGCAAAGTTGGTTGGTACCCCAGTATCTGGTGACAACTTACTTCTGTTGGCAGACCTAGTCACAAAGTCCCTTCAACAGCTAGATAGCAAGTTTATTTGAAATTTGAAAAAGCTTGATAGTTTGAAACCAAAGGCTAGATGAGATCTATTTTAAGAGCCCAAATACAAATGTGAATGTTCATTTTAGGCCTTGAAAATCAAAGTGTGAGGTTCATTGACCATATTAGGGTTCATTAACCAACTTTAGGGTTCATTTGAATAGTTTAGGGTTCATTTTAGCTTGTAAACATAGAAAAAGCAGAGGAGAAATCCCAAAATGTAGAATAGCTTCCTAAACATGAAAGAAGTGATCCTAAACCCTAAAAGAGGATCCCATATGACCAACTACACAACTAAGTAGCCATCTACATAGCTCTGGGCTCCAAGTGCATAGGTATGGGTCCCACCTACGCAGGACTTAACCACCGGTGCAAAAAAAGTGACCACCTGCGCAGGAACAATGACCACCTGCGCAGCTTCAGTGACCACCTATGCAGCTCTCTTCCAGAACCTGAAAAAGACACAAAAACACAAAAAAATTTATCAGTTAAGCATGTTCACATCGGGTTCACCAAATGTAAGACCAGAAAAGGGACTAGAAAGCATATTTAGGTAACCACAAACCCTAAAAAATATGCTACCCTAACTAATCTAACATTAGAGCCATTGAAAGAGGATTTCAAACAATATGCAACAAAGACACAAGAGATCCCTTCAAGTGATGCTCAAATGTCCTTTCTTCTCCATAATGAGATTAATGTTTCTCTTTGCACACACACTTTGCACAAGAAGCCAAGTTTACTAATGAGAGTACTAGAAGATTTCAAGTGATTCTTGAGGTTCTCAAAAATCTTGTGGTTAACCTTGAATGAGAGGAATACTTCCCATTTTATAGAAAATGAGAGACAATTTGGTGAGATTGCACAAAATCAATGCATAAATGCAGATTTTGGTTGGTACGATGTTAGGAAGCACGATATGGGGGAGATCAAATGACGAGATATTGAAAATATTTGTGAAGCACCTTAATAGGGATGAGAATCCTCAATTAAGGGATATGATATTTAGGTGAGATTAGGAATCATTAATCAAATCAATAATTCAATATTCTCAAATATTCCTCAAAATAAAATTAGATTTATGAAATTATAAAAAAATATCATAAATTGAAATTAGCCAATTAATTAATAAAAATTAATTAATTGTTGGAGACTTAAGGAAAAGGGAATAAATAAAATTTATTTATTTATTCAATTAGGACTTAGGATAAACTATGGGTTATCATCCAAAGGGGGAAATTAGGGGATTATAGGTTGAATTGAAGGTGTTGATGTCAAATTGAAATGATTTTGATAATATTGATAAGGTTTAGGATCAATTTTGAGGGTTCTGGAATAGTTCAGGAAATCACGAGGCATCGATGAGATTTGACAATGCGCCTGCGTAATGATGATTGGAAATGATTGAAAAGAACCAATTAAATTTGATGGCATCATAGGATTGAAATTGAAATGGGGAAACATCAATTATCTTTGACAATCTTCCTGAAATGATAATCAGAAATAGTATTGACAAATATGAACAACACCTATTGAATTGATATTGATATATTGATAGCGATAACACTGATGATCTTTGAAAATGTTATCAAATGGATTATTAAGGGATATGAAGCATTGATGATATTGGAAATTCTCCTAAAATGATGACAAGATTGATCAAATCGAAATAGGGTTTTGATCGATTGGTTTAAAATTGGGTTAATTAGGCATTGGTGATCTTGGACAATGCCCCAGAATGGTCAGAATGAGTCCTGACAATTATGTAAGTGATTAGGAATGGAATAGGATAGGTTTGAATCTATTTATCAAGGTTTGGAATGGTTTAGGATTGAATAGGATCAGTTTAGGTTCAAATAGGATCAGTTTAGGGGTGATCAGAAATGATTTGGAAAATGATCGATTTGGTAAAGAGAGTAGAATTGTTAGTGTATAGTCAGAAAATGGAAGCACTTCCATTGTAGATGTGTTTAGCCTTTCGATTAAGTGGTCTGGGGTCATGGAAAGTTCCTTGAATGGGTTCCTGATCTTGACATGGCTTCCTCCCTGTTCTGTTCCTCTTTCCACTCCTGTTTGGTCTGATTTTTGCATTCTGAATGGCAGACTGATGATTCTAGGCTTCAGGGTCAAGGTTGACATTTTAGGTCTATGTCAACCTTGACCTTGACCTAGGTTAGGGTTGACCTCAACCTTGACCCAAGGTTCAAAATTTAGGGTCTTCCAGTTTCAGGATGTTGGTCTTTGCAAAAAGTATTTCCCACTTCCGGGTTGACTGTTTCAAGTTCTGAAGCACTGATTCCTAAATTATATTTAATATAGGTCCTCTCCTAGGGGTAAAGGATTTAATGGGAATTTAATCCTCCTATGTAGGCCTCCTTATAAGATTGTGCCCTAATTTCATATAAAAGGGAGCTTTCTCCTCTCATTTTCTCTAACTCTTCTAATGGTGATCAAGCATTCTCAAGACATCTTCAAGTGTGATTCAAGCAAGTAAGATTTCAAGCAAGAATTCATTCATTCAAGTATCCATTTTCATGAAGGATATCCATTGGAGGCCATTGAAGGATTGAAGCTACATGGTGCCCTTTTGGTGATCTCTCCATCCACCTTCTTACAAGCCTCTTCCAAATCAAGAACCCATTCAAGACTTGGTGTTGGAGATCTACAAAAAATTGATTGAAGACATTATACATCCTACATTCTAGATCCATTGGTGTATACATACTTATGGATTGAAGGATTCGAATCCGCCACAAGGACTTTTACAAGCAAGGTGAATTTATGCATTTACTTTGTCCATTTCTACAATTTCAATTACATATATTTAAGGTTAATTTCAAAATCAGGGTTTGACCAAGGAAAACCCCTCCCCCACAACAAACAAACCTCTTTTTTCTTGTAGGTATAGGTTCAGAATAGTTGATTTGAGACCAGATCTGGATACCCTTTTCGGCTTTCTTTCAGACGACGTGAACATGGTCACTTTCGAATCTGTGCAGGTTAGGGTCGACATTATTGGGTTAGGGTTGACATTTGTGGGTCAAGGTTGACCTTTTTCATAAGATGACATCGGAACAAAAAATTATTTCTGGGTTTTGTTTGTCTCTGCATTTCGGTTCTAGATCATACTTCAATTTTTCCAAAAAAAGCCTACAGACCTAAAAAAACAACGTTCTTTGATCTGCACTATTTTAAGGTTGGTACTTCATCTCATCCATTTCAATTCCTAGAATTATCATATACATTCCTTTCTAAAATGGGAATTTAAGATCTTTCCTCTTTGCTCTCATTTTTGAATGGATGATTCATTTGTACATTGATCCTTCTTTTGGGTTAATCAATTTGGATCTTTCATTTGTGCATTTGAGGTTGAAAGGAACACCTTATCTTTCCCCCACTTATTTCAAATGTTACATATTATTATGTTACACATTTTTTTATAGTAACATTTTATATGTTACATTTTGGTGAACCCACGATAGACAACTCTTTCTTTTTGGTGTTAGATTTACATTGTTTATGCTAGATCTTGCATGTTCTTTCAAAATTCCATTTCCATTCAATAGATCAAAATTTTTGTTAGTTCATTGGAATTGTATTGGTGTATGAGCTTTATCACACCTAGTCCTACTCATAGTATCCCAGTTAGAAGAAGCCGTAGACTTATGGGTTCCTTTGATCCTGAGTCTTCCTCTCCTTTCCTTAGGATCCCGGATGACAATTTAATAACTCATGATTCTAATCCTTCCATGGAACATAACTCTTCTCACTCATCTCATGATGAAGATGACACTTTAAGAGTTCCTCTTGAACAAGTGCAAAACCTTTCAACCGAACTTGATAAAATGGGAAATTGGCTTATCCAAGAAAACCAAAATCAAGATTCTATCCAAGCTATAGAGGCTCTTAAGAAAGTTCTCTATGACAATGATCAAGGTATTAATTTCTTGCGTAGTATTACTCACCTTGTGAATTTGAATATTAAACCTTTAGCTCAAGAAGCTCAAGAGTTAGGAGTCACACCTATTGTCACTAGTGTAGGACCTTCTTCTGTCCCTCTACCTAGTATTCCTACTTACACTCCTCCTTTGATAACAACTCTCCCAAGTGCACCTATTCTTGTGAGTGCTCCACTGGAATCTTTACCTACCTCACAACCTTCATATCATAGTGTGCCTTTTACTTATACTAATCCTCTTCCAACTGTGGTTCCTAATGTTCCACCAGTTGTGTCTTCTATTCCTACTGCTTCTTACACTTTTCTTAGTGTTCCTAATATTGCTATGCCACCTGTTTCCTCTAATGATTCCACAATTATTAGTTTGGCTCAAACCGTGTCATCTTTACAACAACAACTTGCATCTTTAACTCAATCTAAATTTAGCATTCCTACATGTGATATGGGTAGTCCTTTATCTCTAGATATCATTCGTGCTACTATCCCTTAGCAAGCTGATATGCCTCATCTCGAGAATTATAATGGCAAAGGTGATCCTGTTACTCATGTTAAAACTTTTCAAATCCTTTGTAGTGTTTATGCTCATGACCATAGGATTTTAGCTAAGTTGTTTGCTAGAACCTTTCGAGATAAGGCTTTACAATGGTATTGTTCCTTACCTCCCTATTCCATTGATTATTTTCCCAAACTTGCTAATTCCTTCATTCAACAATTTCAAAATAACATTGGACCGCAAGTGTCCTTATCTGATTTAATGCATTGTAAGCAAAACACTAAGGAAAAATTGACAGATTTTATTGGTAGATTTAAGCATTTGCATGCTCAGATTTCTTATCCTGTTCCTGATATTGATATTCAACATATGTTTATTAAAAATTTACAAAAAGATATTAGGGATAAGATTTTGCTTACTGAATTTACCTCCTTTCAACAATTGTGTGTATCACTTCACCATTATCAATTACAAGTGAGTCAGTTTGAGAGAAACACTCCAATGGCTCCTGTTCGAGTTGATAAGGGTGACAATGCTCCTAATCCTAATAAGTTTTAGAAACCTAACAACTATGTCAAGATTAATAAACAGATGAATACAGTTGCTGATCAAGTTGCGGCTACATCTAATAATGCTCCTACATCCACTACTTTCTGTATGAATCATATGTTTACTCCTCTCTCTGAAACTTTACATTCTATAATGAGTAGGTTGTTAAGTGCTAGTATGATTAATTTGCCTCCTATTTGACCTCTTCTTCCTACCACGATAGCTTCAAAATCCTCTGATTCTAAAGCTTTCTGCCAATACCATCACCAGAATGGCCATGACACTGAAAAATGTTACTCTCTAAAGCATAAGATTCAAGATCTGATTGATTCTAAAGCTCTATCTATTGATAATTTTGATAGTAACGTGAATAAATATATTTCTCCTCCTAATAAAAACCTTCAAATCTATACCAATCCTTTACCTACACATGATACTAATATTATAGCTCAACCATCTTCTGTAGACATTATTTTTGATTCAAAGATAGATGATCTTAATAACATTGTTAATCATGTGGAGAGTGTTGCGTCATCTCAACTTATTGTTCAAGATCCTCCACCTTCACTTCAACTTCCAATTCCACCTCAAACTCAAAAAAAAACTAAGGTTAAGCGACCTAGGGAACTTTTAATTACCTTTGATGATTCCAAAACAATTAAGGCTCCTGATGGTCCCCTTTATATCTATGCTAGGATTGCTAAGATACCTACTTATGGTTGTTTAGTTGATCCCACATCTTTAATCAATGTCATTACTGAAGAAAATATTTTCATGAAAGGATTACAACGTGATTTTTATGACTCATCTGAGGCATGGATCCAAACTTGTAATGACTTTCTTTATCCTGCACTTGGTTCTATTAATTTACCTGTTGAACTTTGTGGTAAAGTTATAGACACTACCTTCATCATTATTCCTACTTCTGATCAATTTCAAATCAAATTTTTTTTGCCTTGGATAACTGCTATGCATGCTATCACTTCTCCCATTCATAAATGTCTTAAGTTCATTCATAATGGAGAAGTCAAAATGATTAATGATAGTTTGTTTCAACCTTATAGGCCTAGAGATTGCGCTACTCTCAATTTTCTTTGGCCTTCACTACCTAATTCATGTCCTTCTCAACCTGATCATCTCTTTCACTCATATCAAGCTTACAAACATCACAAAATTGCTAAGTTAAGTATGCCTCAGATTGATTCCAACTGTGGTCTTTGGCCTACTCTCGCAATACCTCCTTTATCTATTGCTACTAATAAAATTGATCAAATTCCTACTCTTCCATTACAACCTATTGAGAAACCTCCTATAGAACCTGTGAAGGAATCTGTTGTTATTCCTCCTAGTTCTCAACATATGCCAAATAAAGTTAAACATAAAAAATTTGCTAATGAACGTCATAAGAAGTGTAGAGCTAATGCTAGAGCCCATGCTTCTATGATTTGAAATTCATTACCTACATTTGATCAACCTATGCTTGATGCATTGGATGTTAATATTCATGATGTTCAGACTAATGAATACAATGATCTTATTCACATCCTGGATCCTATTTTAATCAATCTTGATGAGGAGGACACTCTCGATGATCCTATTGATCTTAGTGATAAGTATGAGACCGTTGATCTTGATAATGATTTACCTCATATGCTTTCAACTCAATTAACAATTACACCTAGTATTGAACATTGTGATTCTCAAGAGGATCCTTGTTTGGAACTGGCTATCATTCCTAC
>MU227909.1:765061-779995 GCA_018584345.1 Thuja plicata
ATTGGAGGCCATTGAAGGATTGAAGCTACATGGTGCCCTTTTGGTGATCTCTCCATCCACCTTCTTCCAAGCCTCTTCCAAATCAAGAACCCATTCAAGACTTGGTGTTGGAGATCTATAAGCAATTTATTGAAGACATTCTACATCCTACATTCTAGATCCATTGGTGTATACATACTTATGGATTGAAGGATTCAAATCCTCCACAAGGGATTTTACAAGCAAGGTGAATTTATGCATTTACTTTGTCCATTTATGCAATTTCAATTACATATATTTAAGGTTAATTCCAAAACCGGGGTTTGAACAAGGAAAACCCCTCCCCCACAACAAAAAAACCTCTTTTTTCTTGTAGGTACAGGTTCAAAATAGTTGATTTAAGACCAGATCTAGATACCCTTTTTGGCTTTCTTTCAGACGGCGCGAACAGAGTCACTTTCAAATTTGTTCAGGTCAAGGTCGACATTATTGGGTTAGGGTTGACATTTGTGGGTCAAGGTTGACCTTTTTCATAAGACAACATCAGAACAAAAAATAATTTCTGGGTTTTGTTTGTCTCTATGTTCCGGTTCCGGATCATACTTTAGTTTTTATAGAAACAGCCTACAGTCCTCAAAATATAGCATTCTTTGATGTGCACTATTTTAAGGTTGGTACTTCATCTCATCCATTTCAATTCCTAGAACTATCATATACATTCCTTTCTAAAATGGGAATTTAAGATCTTTCCTCTTTGCTCTGATTTCTGAATGGATGATTCATTTGTACATTGATCCTTCTTTTGGGTTAATCATTTTGGATCTTTCATTTGTGCATTTGAGGTTGAAAGGAACACCTTATCTTTCCCCCACTTATTTCAAATGTTACATATTCTTATGTTACACATTGTTGTATAGTAACATTTTATATGTTATAGTTAGTAAATAATTGAAATTTTTTGCAATATTCAATCATCGATGAAAGACATAATGTCATCATACAATAAAGATCATATGCACAACATAGAGGAATAATTAGGTCACAAAACAACGTTTTGATTGTAATGCTAAAAATGTTAAAACATGTAGACCAACAGGCTCGAACCATTTTTAGGTGTCTACAAGATTATTGCTCAATTATGACTGGGTTAATCACAAGGTAGGTGAAGTCATTTGAATTAATCATTCTAATTAATGCTAATTTGATTTGGGGTATAGCGACGATGTTGAGCCATGTGAAGTGTCAAACTTATGATGTCTTCCTTCAGCTGCAAGAATTCTATGGTATCATTAATTACTCTGTGTTTTTGAATATCTGTATTCTTTTTGAGCTGAAAATTAGTATGAAATAGAGTAGAGAGAGAGTTTATACCAAGACTAAAGAGAAAAAAGAAATGGGGGGAGATCTGAAGAGAGAAGACCCTGTGGTGTGTAAATGTAGGAATGAAAAAGAGGTATGGATCAAGCTCAAGAAGGTTAAAGTTCATAGATACTTGAAGTGTCTCCATGGAAACAACAAGGAAGCAACAAAATATTTTGTTTAGGGGTGGGAGAATGGGAAAGTGAACATTCTGGGCAAGTCTATTAAGCTCACTCTGGACCGCCTAGCAAAAATTACAGGTCTCTTCAAAAGACAAAAAAGAGGTAAACAAAGGGTATAAAAAATTCCCTAAGACAGATGAGGAGAGAGCCATGCTCATGAGGGGTGATCTAGACTATGTCAATCTGTTAAACATTAAGGGCATATGGGTGTTCATTATCAGGGCTATCATGGAGTACTTCACCCTTGATGGCATGTATTCAAAGGTATACAATTACTATTTTGTTCTGGTTAACCATTTCCATCATGACATTAGGGTTTTCTTTCCGTACTATCTTTTAAGCTCGCTCAATCATAGCATTATTGATCATAGAGTTGAATCTTCTCCTGTTTTACATGAGGGTCTAATTCTATTGATTATAGACTATGTTAAAAACCATATCCCGGACCCCATCCCTAAGAGTATTGAGAATGTTAAGAGGAAGAGTATGGAGGTGTCTACTAGTAAGAGTTCTAGCAAGGCTAAAGCTAAAAAAAATGTAAAGGCCCTATTGTTGCTGATATCTCTTTGTCAATTTATGACAACATTAAGGGGATGAGAATTGATGATGAACAAGAAATCGAGTCTTTTGAGGATGAGGGTTTCACAAGGAAATCAAGAAATATTGATGATCTAAAGATGAACACCATCATTACCAATGAGCCTTTGGGTGGTAAAGGTGATATTGAGGATACCTAGAAGATGAAGAACAACATCCTGGATGAAATCACTAAAGATATTGACAATATCATTGATACCCACATGTAGGACCATACTATCAAAAATGATGGTGAGGAGGAGCAGAACCAAGAAATTCAGGATTCACATAGGGAGTCGGGGTACATTGAAACCCCCATTGATGATCATACTGCCAATAATGATGGTGAGGAAGACCAGAATCAAGAATTTTAGGATTCTCATACGGAGACGGGGTACATGGAGGAAACTGAGACTGACAATGACAAAACTGAGAACAATGAGGAGAACATTATCCTAGAAGAGGAAGATGACAAAGGTGATAAGGATAACACAACTAATGAGAATGAAGGGTACAACCAAGATAACCCGAGAGGTGATTTTGAAGTGAAGAATGACCATAACATGAGGCACCTAGATGAGAATATCCATGTGAGAGAGGTCAATGTCAAAAGGGTGGCTACTCTTTCCTTCCTTCAAATGGCCAGGAATAAAGCGGAGAAAAACTATAATATGGATAAATGGATTCAGGATGATATTAAAAAGATTCAAGCTAATTATAAGAACCTGGAAGAGAGAAATTCACTGCTGGAGAAAATTATGGACAAAATGCGCAATGATGCAATCATGTACTAGCAAGGGAATGATGTGTTTGATAAGGTTAACAATATGGACGCTAAGATAAGCACCATGGTAGATAATAAGCTTAAAAAAATAAATAACAAGGTTAACAACAACAAGGTTCTTCTCAAAAAACTTACTACTATCAGCAAAATGGGTATGAATAATTCAGTGGACAATCTAAAATCTTTGTATACCCTTCTGGAAGGTAACTACAATGATAAGGGTAGGAAGGAGGATGATGGTCCTCAGGAAACTCAAAGTTTAGGACCAGGTACAAGGACAAGCTCCAGCACTAAAAATAAAGCCGATGTTTAGATCAAAGATATCACCAAGTTGCGGGATTCAATCTAGAGCATGGAACTGCAGATGGTTGAAGTTCAGATGCTGGAAGATCAGATGGAATTTTTTTAGCTTCTATGCTGGAATGTTTTTCTTGCTGGAAGTTTTTTGTCTCCTATCTTCTAGAAGCTTTTAGTAGTTTGTTGTTTGTTTTTTTATGATATGTACTATTTAATTTGGGGTTTAGCCCTCTTTTGGTTTTCTGTCATGCTTGACAGTTCATTGTTGTTTTAAGTCCTTTCTTGTCTATCTTTCTAGTGCTTTGTAAAGAGTTTCAGGGCCCCTTCAAAACCTGGTGTTACCTTAATCAAAAACAAAGGGAGAGAGTTCAGACAAAGAGATAAATTTTTGTCAAAGGAAAAAGAGATTGTCAAGAAGAGGATCAATCAAGGCAGAGCACATATCAGAATAGAGACATAAGATGCTACATCTATCCAGTGAAGGGATTGAAGATTGAAGACAATCATTCTACATGAAAAAATATAAGCTATTTACCGAAAGCCAGACATTTATAATAGTTACAATAGGAAAGCTTGATGAAATTGTTATATTTCATATTATTAGTAATAGTATAGTATGATAATGTAGTATGTTTCCATCAATGCCAAAGGGAGAGATAGATGACATGTAACTGATTGAATGTTTGAAGATGTTAATTTGATCATCAAAATGTAGAAGGATAATGCAAGACATTAAATTAGTTAATGGATTGTATTGTCATTGATGTCAACTTGATATAATCTAATCGGTTATAATCAAAGTGTCAAAGACTTTAGAGAATCATAGATATAAATATTATGCTTCTAGTAATGTATAAAAGAAAAGCATTCACTATGTGACTTCAAACATCGACAACTAATGGAACTTGATGGACAAAGATGACTGAAAGTCAAGTCACAGTGATGCCCGAGCAATAACACTGACGAGCATTACCAACAAGCAGAATCACAAGCATAACCGATGACTAGAATCATAGTGTAAACCGATGGAGAATCCCGAGGAGAATTGGAGTGTTGACCAAAGCTATCAATGAGTTAAAACACCAAAATTAACTTGATTTTAGAAATGACAAAATATCTAGCTGGCAGAGCTAAATATGGACTTATCTAGTATTTATCATTGTTTTCATTGACAAGATAAAGCCAAAGATAAGTAAAGGAATATTTAAAGCTGTTTTGTCCAGTTGGCAAGAAGATATCTACAAGTTAAAACATGAGTTTTGATTTAAATCTAATTGGCTAAGATTGCAGATCATGCCAAGATCAAGAAAATCAAGAACCTAACAATGGTGATATCATGTCTATAAAAGAGACAACTTAATTCATTACGAATTGTGAGGGTGAATGAATGAAAAGAGGATGCTGAAGAGAAACTGATGAAGAACAAATTCATACAGTCCTAATCAATCAAGCTGAGGAAAGAGCTAAAGTTTTCTATGGACACTGAGTAGCAGAGCACAACATCACCGAGTAGAATAAAAGTGGAGCAAAGGTATGAAAAGAGACATATTGATTAGATTATTTTTATGAGCTTACAATAGATCTGAAAATTTGCAAGTATAAGTTGTATATGTGAATATATCATATTGTTTCAGTTTAACCATTGATTTAGAAAGCCTCTTAATTGAGAAGCATTTAAATATCCTTTCTATATTTAGATACATCCCAAGGAGTATCAAAAAGTTTGATCATGAAGATGGCATCAGATGCCAGATACCTATTAACAGGCCAAGTGAGTGTTTGATCAAGGAAGGTAGCATAGAGATGCCCTATATCAAGTGAGAGACTAAAATTTTAAATCCTCTAACAAGGTCACACCTAACAGTGTGTTTGTAACCTTTAACAGGGTTGGCTCTTCACTGATCTCACTCCAGAAGAGTGAAAATTTTGGTTTACCGGTCCCAAGTGGTTTTCCCTTAATAGGTTTTCCACGTCAAAAATCTATGTGTCAATGTGTTTATGAGTCATTACTTTACTATTTTGCATTACACATAGCTTAACTAGATTGATCGGTATACTCTAGATAATTTACTGTCTTTTGGTAAATTAACAGACTGCTATTTGGTAAACATACAATATAAGGTTTAACAAAGCATTCTGAGCAATAGCAATTTGATAATTGTATTTGAAGGCATTCATCTTATAGGACTGAAGATAACTAGAGGCTTAATATTGTGGTACTAAGTTTTTGGGTTGATTATTGGAATATTTTTGAGGCCATTGATTCACTCCCCCTCAGTTATTACTAACGCTATTTTATTTGATTGATTTCTTAACACTAACAATTGATGTAATGAGTTATTGAAGTGTTGTGTAACATGTTAGTTGCAAGTACAATATTCACACATACAACTATAGGAACAAGGAAGGGGAGATGAATTTTATTTGTCTATTATCTGTTAGTATCAATTTTTTTTATCATGTCTTCTGAGTGACTCCAAGATGTTCAGAAAAAAGGACATGGGGCATGATATTTTCTTTGATTGTTGTCTCTGGTGATTGTTTAGATGATCCTTAATTGTCAAAATAAATAGGATGTTTGTGGTAAGAGCCTCCACACTTGTGGTACGCCGCAAATATCTTAACTCTAAATATTTGAATGCCAAGGTGAGGTTAGAATGATCTCCTTGTATATTTTATTAAGTGATTTCTTATTATTGAGAAATCTAAAAAGTTGTACCCAAGGATATGAACGACAACGGTCATCGCAGGTATGTGGAAGTTTGTCCAAGTATATACACATAAGGGTCATTGTGGACAATGTAAACTTTGTACAATAAAATAAAGAACTCCTTATTTACACAATAAACACTAAGCTTATGTCACATCTATATGCCTTGATGCTTGTGTCAACTTGCAACATCAAAAGGAAGTAACACTCAGGTCATCTTGGATCTACATGCCCTGATGCTTGTGTTCACTTTCAACATTGCATATGATGAAAGAAATATTCATATTCTCATATTAGAGGCTCATGTCCAACATTTTAGCATCATCCCTAGCTTGCATAATCATCATTAAAAATTCAAAAATCCCAAAAACATAACTTGCATATCCTAAAGATTAAGTAGTCACCTTTCAAAGTCATTTTTCAAAATTAGAGGGTGCATTTTCTTAGGACATTCCATTAGTGATCTTGCGTATTATTGAGGCTTCATAAAATTCCAATTATCATCTCTTACCTTGTCTTATGCACCTATCATTATGGTTAACAATTGTCTTAGACCAACATCATTTCCAGTATCAACCATTTTGTCCTACCTTTTTGAAGTCAAGATTGTCCACAGAATCACTTACGTCTTTCTTTAGAGGGTTTACCTTTGAATTTTAGAGAATATCTCTTAGGTTATAGTACCCATAGCTTAGGAATAATTATAAAATTTTTCATTCATAGATTGCATTAGCAACCCAAATATCACAAAATCTCCCAAAAATTAGTTTCCCTTATTGTCATTGCATTTTAGAACCTCAAAAAATCCAAAAAATTAGAGTCTAGTTGTTTTCATCTTTCCTAGGTTGCATTTATCCTCTGCATATGTCATTCACAAAATCCCAAAAGATAAAAGGCAAAATGGACCCCAACACAAAACTCAAAAATAATCCCAACATTGAAATTGATGTTCCTATTCAGAGGACCTTACGACTAGATTTCAACAATCCAGAGACTATTCAACATCATGAAAAGACACATGTTGAGATCCCATTGTTACCTCCCATCCCTCCACTAGAGGATGAGTTCTCATTTGAGAACATTAAGGATAAATTCAATGACAATGAAGAAGTTAACAATGCCTTAGCAAACCCTAGGGTATGACTATCATGGGATCCCTATTGGCAACTGATCCAGATACATACTTTAAAATACATGCACATAATGGAGCTAGAATACCCACTAGATTTGACACCTCCACCATAGTAGAAAGCACTCCCATAGCATCATCTTGGCTTTCTTCCACAACACTCATTCTGATCAATTCCATCTTACCTTCTAGCAACCCCAATACACATCCCAAGTAGCCACGTAATCCACTACACTAGGGACCCAATACAACAATCCTCTCTTTACCACTTTTCCACCCACATGTAACATACCTATCACCACTAAAAGACATTCCATAATGTCCTCAACCCATCCAATGAGTATGTCCAATATAGCTCCACTAGATCACAATCCCAACAATCACTCAACAGGAGTCCCCTAAATCAACCAAGGGGCACCACAACAATGACCTACCAACAGTCTCCTCGTAGGTGCTCCTTCAAATTTAGGAATCCCCCAAATCAATCAAGGGGCACTGTAAAAACAACCTCCCATCAACCCCAACTATTCAAGGATTTTATCTACCTTTTTTAAATATCATGGAGTAATTGGGCCAACACTTCCAATCTGATAGCACCACCCCAACAACATCCTTCATACATTCCACCAACTTAGCAACAACCTCCATACATCCTACCACCATCACAACAAAATTCATACATTTCACCACCACCACAACAACCTTCATACATTCCACCACCACCGTAACAACCTCCATACATTCCAATGCCCCAATAATAGCTTTTAGACATTCCACCACCCGAAAAAAATTAGTAGCCTCCGTACATCCCTTCACCTCAGTACATTCTACAACCTCAGTATTTTACACAGTCTCTATAGGTGCTACAAACCCAATATACTCCACAATCTCAGTACGTTTCACCACATCTACCTATCACATACACGAACATAGGATACAAGCCCTGATACAACTAGGTACCATCCTATAATAGTGGAGAAACTTTCTTTGATCTTAATCTGGTACCATCTATACCGACACCCACTAAAGACTTTGCAAAACAACTCCATATACTCTAGCAACAAGTCATTAACTTGCAAATAGGTGCTCCTAAAAGTTCTTACTCTATAACTAACCTTAGTTCTTATCCATTTGATAGGACATTACACATGTCACCTTTTCCATACAATTTTGAGACACCTAAATTTTAGAAATACAAGGAAAAAGGTGATCCCTGAGACCATATACGAGATTTTTTCATGGCTTGCATAAAAGTGGCATATAACAACACCTACCTAATGAGACTTTTTCCATGCAATCTTGGTGGTTTAGCCACAAAGTGGTTTTCTAGACTTTCTCCCGAGATAAAATCTTGGAATGAACTAGCTTAAAAATTCATATCCCACTATTCGCACATTATCATAGAAATAACACTAATGGATCTTTGCACTATCAAGCAGAAGAACGGTGAGAAATTTGCCTTGTTCTTATAATGCTAGTGAAATATTGCCTCCAAGGCATCTTTCCATGTACCCATGAAAGAGAAGATCCACATGTTCATAAAAAACTATCACTGGACATGATGTGTGAATTAAACTCCCAGTGAATCAAGACCTTTTAAGAGCTAGCCGAACAAGGGCTAAAGGAAGAAATATCCCTCACCATAAAGGGAGGCATCAAGAAAGAGACCAATAATTCAACACCTTATGATAAATCCAAATATTGGTCCAACGCAAAAATGTGACAAATGATGGTGTTGTTGATGCTATGGTAGCTCAACCAATCATACACATATAAGCACCACCAACACCTATTTAGAAAACACAATGGTCACACACTACACAGAGAGTTAACAATACAAATATAATAGACCAATAAGTCAACCAAACCTGCCAACAAAATCCCGCAAGAAGGAACATCACTCCACCTTGAGACTTTATGCCACTTGAATAACCTCTTGAGAAAGTTCTTGAAAATCTACTACATTCTCATTCAGCTACTTTACCTAAAATCAGACATGACAAAGGTACTGGAAAAACAACATGGTGGAATGAAAATACTTGTTATGACTATCACAGAACTAAGGGACATAAGATAACAAATTGCATGCAATTGAAGCATATTGTCAAAGATTTCATTGATTGTGGTAAAATAGAAAATGTCACAAATTCAAGAACCTCCAATAAAGATAATAAAATCTTCTTAACGCCACTGATGAATCATGGAAAAGGCAAGGCCTCCACATTTGGACATGAAAAAAAAGAAAAATTCACTTACACCAAAGCAAATCTAGACCTACCTGTAAACACCATTACTATCCAAGGTCTGAAAATTGTAAATATTTGATGAAAAAAAAATCTATTAAGCCCAAGAAACCTACATGCGAAAACCCGTCACCAGGAAGAAATCTGTAGGAAATAAACATTGGTTTTTCTCTAACAATGTGAAAGTTTATTATCAGTCAAAAGAATGAATAAAATATACAAAGGATCAATCCTTATAGAAGGATATCGAAAAACCTAATTGGAAAACCTAATAGGTAAATAGAAATTTAATAATTAGATTTAATTATTAAATGACTAATGCAAGTGCATAAAGTGAAATCTTAAGAGGTAGTAAAGTTAATTTAATCAAGGTAATTAAATTAATTCTTTACTCTAACACCCCCCTTAAGATGAGCACCAATGCAGCTATAAACAATGCAAGAAAGAAGCAAAGGGATCTTACAATGCTGAAAGAAAATTTGGGTCCCGAGAACATGGCCTAATGAGGTACCCAATCACAACCAAATCTCTATGAAAAAAAGAAATAGGGAAAACCACATGGGAAAAACCCTCTTCCAAAAAGAGATAGAAAGATGTGGAAAGCGAAAAAAAAGAAGGAAGCTAGGTCTCACTGAGACCCCCCAAGGACAACTTCCTTCACCCCAAGCATAGAACACAACTACAGATATCACGGGGATGTAAAAGGCTTAGTGAAGATGTCAGCAACCTGCTCCAAAGTGGGAACATACTCCAAGGTGAGAGAACCATCCTGAATTAGTTGCCTAATGAAATGCATATGGATCTCAATGTGCTTGGTCCTGTGATGCTCAACTGGGTTGCGGGAAATATGAATGGCACTCTGATTGTCACACCAAAGAAGAGTGGGACTATCAGGAGGAAACCCAAACTCTATCATCAATTGTCAAAGCCATAAAACCTCCTTACTAGCTAGCACAACTTCTTGATACTCTACCTCTGTTGATGATAATGCAACAATAGTCTTCTTCTTGTAAGACCATGTGATAGGACTAGAACCAAGATAGAAAACAAAGCCAAAAGTAGACTTTCAACCATCTATATCACCACCCCAATTAGCTTCTGTGAAACCAAAAATGTGAGGGGATCATGATGTATAGTGAATGCCATATGAATTAGTGCCCAGAATGTACCTCAAAATACATTTGGCAGCTTGCCAATGACTCTCATAAGGATCATGGGAGAATCAAGAGACAATGCCAACCGCAAAGGAAATGTCAGATTGAGTGTGTGTCAGGTACAAAAATTTACCCACAAGATGCCTGTATAAGGTGGATTCTAGTGGAGTAGAGAAAGTGGTAGAAAAAAGAACACTTGACTGAAAAGGTGTGGGAGTAGGCTTGTAATCAAGCATGCTGAATCTTTGAAGCATGTCAAGAGCATACTTCTGTTGGTGTATGGAAATCCCATCCGAAGACTGAATAACCTATAGGCCCAAAAAGTAGTGCAGAAGTCCAAGATCTATCATCTCAAACTGCTCCATCAATCCTCTCTGAACACTCTAAATCATAGAAGATGAGCTACCTATGATGATGAGATCATCAACATACAACAAAAGTATCACAAGATCAGCCCCATGGTGTTGAATGTACATTGTAGGATCAGAATGACAATGGGTGAAGTGTGAGGCTAGCAAGAAAGAGTCCATCTTCTCATACCAAGTGCGAGGGGCTTGTTTGAGACAATATAAACCTCTGAAGTCTACACACAAGAGAAGAGTCTTGCACAAAACCCCAAGGCTTCTCCATATAGATCTCCTCATGTAGATCTTCATGCAAGAACACACTCTTCACATCCATCTGATACACTGTCCAACCCTGTGAAGCTGCAAGAGAAAGTACCAGGTGAATAGAATTCATCTTGGTGATAGGAGAAAAGGTCTCAGAGTAATCAATACCCTCCACTTGTGAAAATCCCTTTGCAACAATATGTGCCTTATACCGATCAATAGAACCATCCGCAACATACTTGGTATGGTACACCCACTTGCACCTAACCAACTTTCTTCCTTTCAGAAGAGTACAAAGATCCCAAGTGTGATTCTTCATCAAAGAAGAGTACTCCTCATCCATAGCCCTATCCCACTTAGGATGTCTTATCAGCTTTAAAATTTTTTGAGGATCATCTGAAACAACATGAATCAAAAAACTAGTACCAGATCATTGAGCATGAGTAAAATGGGTATCTGAAGGATCTCCCACCAAAGAACCAGCAACACTAATAGTATCACAAGCCCACTTGGGCACTCACAGAATATCTAGTGGAGGAGAGGAAGGTGAATCATCATCTAAATCATCCTCAGAGGATATAGAATCCTAAAGAGGAGAAGAGGAAATACTAGGCAATGAGGGAGAAGTTGGTGATGGAGGCTCCATTTGAGGATAGCTCTCCTCAAACTGGACATCTCTCTAAAACAAGACCTCTCTAGAATCAGGATCAAACAACCTATACACCTTCATATCCTCACAGTAGCCAACAAATATGAGTGATCAACTCTTCCTCTCCATGGGTTTCCTATGAGCATCTAGAATAAATGCCTAAGCCTCACTACCAAACACTCAAAATGTAGAAACATCAAGCTTGATATGGGACCAAGCCTCCTCAAGAGTTAAATGTCATAATGCCTTATGAGGTATCCAATTTTGAATGTAGTTGGCACAATTCACTGCCTCTGCCCCAAAAAAAGGCTGCATATCTCAAGACTATATCATACAATTGGCAATCTCCCAATATGTTCTGTTCTTTCTCTCAACAACTCCATTCTGCTAAAGAGTATAAGGAACTATTAGTTGATGCAATATACCTTAGTGCAAAAATCATGAAAATAATGATTCACATATTCCCCCATTGTGAGTGCATATCTGCCTAACAAAAAGACTAGATTGCTTCTCCAAAAATGTCTTAATGACTTGAAATGAATCAAAGACATCAAACTTGTACTTCAAGAAGTACACCCATGTGCATATGGATAAGTCATCAATAAAGGTGAGCACATAACAAGCACCAGAAAAAGGAGTGGGAAGTGACATGAGATAACTATGTAACAACTCCAATGGTGCCTTAGCACATGAGGATTTACCTGTCAAAAAAGGATATCTATGATGTTTTCCAAGTGCATAACCTCGACAAACACCATCAGTGCAAGAGATCTGAGGAAGCCCAATCACTAACTCCTTTGTACTCACTTGTTGGAGATATCTGTAGTTGACATGGCCAAAAATCTCATGCCAAAGCTTGCTCACTATGTCTGCATGAGAAACAAGAGAAACACCTATATAATTAGAGCTCTCAAAGCCATCAAACCTGTATAAGTGAGACTTTGAATCAACACTCCCTGTAGAAAGAACCAAATTACAATCATGGAGGTCTTGAATAACTATATCATGTGGTGATAACTCAACTATCTTACCAGAACTAGAGTGACAAATCTGAAAGACAGACAAGAGGTTCGTAGAAATGGCAGGAACCAAAAGAAAATCTTGTAGAGAGCCACCATTCAATGAAATAGTACCAGAAACTATAACTAAAAGTTGTTCTAAGTCACCAACTACAATCTGTGTAGTAGCACTCTGAGCAAGTGAGGTAACCAAACTAGGTGTGTGAGTCATATGGTGCGAAGCACCTGAATCAATGATCCATGTAGTAGTGGAAGATAATGCTCGTGTAGAAAGAGCATGACCTTTCCCCGTGGGAGTGGGTGAAGGTTGTGGAGAAGCAATACTATTCTATTGCAAGGATTCCTCTAGAGTCTCAAGATGTTTCCAACACTTGGAAAGTGGATGCCCTTTCTTGCCAGAAAATTTTTAGGGTTCAGCTGTGAAATTCTTAGTCTTGGAGGAAGACTCAATAGACTTTGAATATTTACCCTTAGGAGGGGATTTCTTAGACTCTATTTTCTAAGGTGGCTTGGAGGAATGCTCACTACCAGCTAAATCTATTTTGGGCTTCTGCTTATGCTTTTGTGTCCCCTTAGAAGTCTGAGCAACCAAAGCTTGGTTCTTAGTTCCAGATAAAGAATCCAAATGTGTGAGCTTGGCCTACTCTCTAGTCAACCGATCATAGAACACCTCAAAAGTGGGTATCTGGAATCTCTGGTCCAATACGTCCATGGTAGAGTGGAAGGTAGAGGAGAAAATTTGAAAGTTTCCCCAAAGCTTTGGCAGAATCAGGTAGATGCACTCTGTGTCAGTCTTAGTCTTTCCACATGCCTCTACTAAAGACCTCTGCTACTTTAAATTCATCAAGAAGTCCTCAATAGATGGAAAATGATATGGTATAAGAGAGGTAAACTCTATCTCAATTTGAAGTTCCCTAAACTCATTCACTATATTAAATAGGCCGTTAACTTGGGTCCACATATCTAGAGGGGTATTTCACCATTCAAGATGAAACTGTAGACTATCTGATACATGTAAAGCAATCAACCCCATTGCCTCATCCATCTTTTTCCTGTGCTTCATGACCTTGAAAGGCCTTTGTAAAATTGGTTTCACTGCATCTAAACAAGACCACAACCCTATTGATTAGAGAAGCTATGTCATCAGGGATTTCCATGTGTGATAACTATGAGGGGTCAGAATTTCTAGACAAGAAGAGGTCTCAACCATATTTCTAGAAGGGGTATCATTTTGATATAATTTCAAGTTTACTAAAGTAAATTATAGAAAACAAGAAATAAAACACCCCCCACAATTCAATAAAATGAACCCTAAAAGATGGAAAATATTGCTTACAATGAGAAAGAAAAAAAAACTTCAAATGAGTATCGTGTGTACCTTTGAATTTTTTTGATGAAAATAACCATAGATTTGGATAGCAATCATAGGTAAAAAGGATTGTAAGTCAAAGTATAGTGCCCGTGGGGGTTTGAAGTTCTTCCTTTTTAGATTTTCCAACGCAGATGTTGGCTCATGCACGACGGTCAGAGGAATAAGGTGCAGGTCTGGTAAATGACACCGGGAAGGACACCACTGTAAACTACAATAAAAACCTCTCAAATTAGCTGAAAAATCCTAAATTTCTTCTGTCAAACCCTTGCTCCTCTTTTTTTTTTTTTCAAACATGAATAAGCTACAATAGATCCAGCTCTGATACCATGTAAGAATTGATGAAAAACAATCTATTAAGCCCAAGAAACCTACATGCAAAAACCTATCACCAGTAAGAAATATGTAGGAAACAAACAAGGGTTTTGCTCTGACAATGTGAAAGTTTGTTATCAACCAAAAGAATGAATAAAATATAGAAAGGATCAATCCTTATAGAAGGAGATCGAAAATCCTAATAGGAAACCCTAATAGGTAAATAGGCATTTAATAATTAGATTTAATTATTAAATGACTAATGCAAGTGCATAAAGTGAAATCTTAAGAGGTAGTAAAGTTAATTTAATCAAGGTACTTAAATTAATTCTTTACTCTATGTGAGGAACCTCCTTATAGCAATATGGTGAGAATGCACGAAATCACAGAATATAGAGCAATAACAGAATGCAAAATGAATCTATTGATCATGGGCCACTTCGAGGGGGTAACCTCCTTTGAGCAAGCTCAATACAATAAATTCGTCGGTATCCAGCAAAGGCCTCAATCTACTCTTATATACTAAGTACGATCTAGAAAAGTAATACTACCTATGCA
>MU227909.1:784757-795097 GCA_018584345.1 Thuja plicata
TTTAGACGTAATTTCCACCCAGCGAGCCCAAGAAAGTGCTCTGATACCAGATGTGAGGAACCTCCTTACAGCAATATGGTGAGAATGCACGAAATCATAGAATATAGAGCAATAGCAGAATGCAAAATGAATCTATTGATCGTGGGCCACTTCGAGGGGGTAACCTCCTTTGAGGAAGCTCAATACAATAAATTCGTCGGTATCCAGCAAAGGCCTCAATCTACTCTTATATACTAAGTACGATCTAGAAAAGTAATACTACCTATGCATGTGGGATAATAAAATATACTCACGGGATGACTTACAAAGCATATGCGTCCAACAACACTACACTAACCAAATAAACAGAAGGAACACACAGGTTCCTAACACTCTAACAAAAACCAGTTTTGTTGTTGCTACTCACTGCTCTAAAATCACAGTGCTAGGCACCCCACCAAAATATATGGTAATAAAAAGGTCATCCACCCTGCCATCAAGATAGTATAACCTCTTATATCATCTGAATAATACCTCAACACAAATTTCCATCTATGAATTGCTTCACATTTCACCAAATCATAAAGCATCCTTAGACACAACCTTGCAATAATGCTTTATTCTAAAAGACATAATGTTGATGAATTTCAAGCCATGGTGGGAAATATAACCATAAAAAATCATATTTCCTTCATTGAGAAAGATATCCCACCCCATAAACCATCTCACAATGATCCCTTGCATCTTGAATTCTTTGTCCACCTTCATAAAATTAGACGAGTCTTGATAGATGGTGGAGCGGGTCTAAATATTTGTACACTAAAATTGGTAAAAGCACTGGGTTACTCTTAAAAATGTGTAGATGTTACCAAAAATACCGCAATAAGATCATATGATGATTGAAGTATTTCCTTCCCAAGGTGTCATTAGCCTCCCTATTAGACTGGGTCCTGCAACATAATACATTGCATTTCAAGTACTAGAACTAGAGTTGGGTTACAACATGATCTTAGGGTGACCATGAATCTATTCCATGTAGGATATACTATCTGCCTATCATCAATTCTTAAAGTTCCCTCATGATGGCCTGGAAGTCACCGTTCCTGGTGATAGATATCCTTTTATTTACTGCACAAATCTTAGAGGATCTATCTCTAATCAAGTACCCAACAATCATGAAGCATTTGCAACCTCTTCATCTCAACACATAGATTGTTTAGATGTGGAAAAATCAACTAAAGAACCCACATTAGAGCTTAAAATCCAATTCAATGAAAACAAATGTGGGGAATACTGTTATTGAAACTTCTTCTATGTAGGCAAGCTACCACTCTCATCCCATTCACATGGAAAGACCAAAAACCCTCTTTAGAGGAAGAACAAACTAACTCTTATCTATCCACCAACAATGTTTAATAGTTGGGGAGACATCCATGAAGAGCTCATTGAATACAACTTATCTTCTCAATTATATATAGATGAAGAACCCCCTAAGGTCAATATTCTAGTACATGAATATGGATAGGGGTATACCATTGTCCAAAAATAAGGATATAATGGATAATATGGATTAGGAAAAAATGAACAAGGAATTGTGGAACCAATTATGTCTACACAAAACTTGAAGGATCACGACTTAGGTGCATTATGAATACCTCACTACCCTATGATATTAATCTTTGTATTTATAAAAAAGTTGAGACATTTGAGGAACTCCATTTAGACACAAACTCATATGACTATGACTTGGATTCCCTAATAACTACATATACCCTACATTTTAACCCAACTATTGCATGACTATGCTTACAAGATACACCCACAGATAAAAAGACATGGATTTCACAAATTTTGAACTTTTATGAACCTTCATCCTCATCCTCATCCTCATCCTCATCCTCATCCTCATCTAAGACTAATGAATTAGCGTGTACATACTATATACACACTTGAACTAAAATCCCAATTTTGTCCTTCCAAACCAAGGATAACATAGCCTTGGTTTACCCTGACCTTATTGATTGGGAACAACAAAATCCACCAACCATAAACATTTTTGAGAATGATGAAACTATTGCTAAATTCTTTGGACGGAGACAAGGCATACCTATGGGAGACCACAAGGAAGGTTTCAACATTTAATTGGACAACACAACATAATTTGGGGAGTTATATCAATCATTTAGTCTTAAAATTGAAAAAGAAAACACAAGGCTATTAGGTGAAAATTGAAAGGCACCTTTTAGCCATAAAATAGTAAAAAAAAGAGATGTATCTGAGGGTGAAAACCTCTTTGAGGTACCCAAGGATGGAGAGATTGATATACTTCTGATTATAGAAGAGAAATCACCACTACTAGTAGAGAAAACAACAACAATCAACATTGGTATTGAAGAAACACAAAGACTAATACACTTGGTAGAGTCATTAACACAAGAATAAAGAGAATAGTTCATTCCATTCTTTAAAGATGGACAAACTAGCTTTGGTTGGTCATAATTTGACATGCCTAGGTTAGATCCAAAATTAGTGATACACCATATGCCACTAATTCCAGGGGAAAATCCATACAAACAAAATCTCTGCAAGATGCATCTGAAGATTGTATTATTGGTCAAAGCATAACTGAACAAACTACTAGATGTAGGCTTTGTAAGGCCTATTGAATATGCTGATTGGATCTCCAATTTAGTACCAATATCTAAATTCTATTTATCCATAAGAATTTGTATTGAATTTAGGGACCTAAATTTGGCTTGTCCAAAAGATGAATTCCCCTTGCCAAACATAGACATGATCGTAGATCTCAATTCAGGGTATAAACTATTGTCACTCATAGACGGTTTCTTGTGATATAATCAGATCAAGATAGCATGAGAAGATCAACATAAAATAACTTTCACTTAAAGCTTGGGGTACTTACTATTGGCGTGCCATGTGTTTTGGTCTAAAAAATGTAGGCACCACATATTAGAGAGCAATGACAACTATCTTTCATGGCATGATTCATATAAACATGGAAGGCTATGTTGATGACATATTAGCAAAATCCCTGGAGAGAAATTTAGAGTTATCATTATTAGGGCCAGTCTTTGACAAATTCTAGGAGTACAAGGTAAGGATAAACCTAAAGAAATGTGTCTTTGGAGTCATATCAGGAAAGCTGTTGGGATTCATTGTCTCCCACAAAGGAATACATATTGATCTTGAGAAGGTTAAAGATATTATTAACATGACTCCACCAACAACTTTAAAAAACTTCATAAGTCTACAGGGAAGATTACAATCAGTAAGAAGGCTCATATCACAACTAGCTGAAAAATTTCATTTGTTTCAATACTCGCTACACAAAGATGTCAAATTTGCATGGACAACATACTACCGAGATGCATTCCAAATATTGAAGGACTATCTTCTATCAACACCAGTCTTAGTGGCACCCATTGGAGTTCAACCCCTAAGGTTATACATCTTAGCTATAAAGCACACATTCAGGGCATTATTGGCACAAAATTATCCTTAAGGAAGGAAATATCCATATACTATATCAGTCTAACACTTGTGGCTTATGAATTGAACTATACTACAATTGAAAGAGCATGCTTGGTTGTAGTTTTTGCTTCCCAATAACTAAGACATTACATGTTAATCCACAAGATGATACTAATAGAAAAAATGATCAATTGAAATATCTATTGATTAAATCCACATTAATAGGGAGCCTTGCTAAATGGGTCATGATTCTCAGTGAGTTTGACATTGATTACATAGATAAAAAACAATAAAGGGACAAGAAATTGTTGACCATTTGGAAAAATCCCCCTTACCATCTAGCTATTCAATGTTGATAGAGTTCCAGATTAAGACATTTTTTTCTCTCGAGGAGAAAAAACAATGAAAATTATAGTTTGATGGTTCTCATACACAAAAGGGATCAGACGTCGACATAGTGTTTATCACTCCACAAGGAAATTCCATTCTGAGATCATATAAGATGAGCTTTGACTACAACAACAATATAACTGAGTATGAATCACTGATCATAGGGCTTGATACAATTGTCCAATGGAAAATCCAACAGTTACAAGTCTATAGAGATTCTCAATTAAATATCAACCAAGTCAACAACAACTACGACACTAAAGATGACAAACTCATCCCCTACAAAGCCTTGGCAGAAGACAAAGATTTTTTTTGAAATAATATCATTTGAAAAGATTTTGACAATCAAGAAAAAAGGACTAGGTGCAATGGCTACTATAGTATCTTTGCTCAATATTCCATTGGAAGTGACACATAGTGAATTTATGGCTGAAAAACTCACGGTCCCTACCTTTTAGGTGCCCAAATATGAAGTTGTGTGCTAGTTATTGGTCCTAATTCCCCTTGTTACCAAGATATATACACCTACTTAACAAACCAAACGATCCCCACTAACTTGTCCCAGAATCAAAAGAAGTCATTGATTAGGAAAGCCTCCCATTACACAATAATTTCCAATACACTTTATCGACGTAGTCTGGCTGTAACCCTCCTCTGATGTCTCAACTTGGAAGAATAAAAATGATGATATTAGAAGTACATGAGGGAATTTGTGGTGATCATTCTAGTGCCTTGAACTTAGCCAAGAATATTTTAAGGATTGGGTATTATTGGCCTACATTGAAAATAGATGCTTGCTTATATGTATAGAAATGCATAAACCGTATGATACACGGGAATCTCATCCATGTACCTTCTCAAGAGTTGCAACCACTAACATCACTGTGGCCCTTTTTGCAATGGGGGTTTGACCAAATTTTCAAGATTCATTCTTTATGCTCAGATAAAAAGTACATAATAATAACCGCTAAGTACTTTACAAAGTGGATTGAAGTAATTCTAATGACCTACACCACTAGAAAATAGATCTCCAAGTTTCTTTTGAACTATATAATTAGTTGGTATGGTGTACCCCAGACCATCATTATAGATCATGCCCCCCCTTAAAAAATAATAAAGTAGACAAGATATGTAGAAAATTCCATATCCATCATAGCTATTCTTCACTATAATTTTCCCAAGGAAATGACTAAGCTGAGGCTACGAACAAAACCATTATAATTTTTTTGAAAAAAAAAGTAAATGAAGCTGGTCAAGATTGACATCTTCAAATCATCCCCAAATTATAGGCATGCCACACTAGTTTCCGTACTCCCACATGAGACACTCCATACTCACTAGTTTACAGTACTGAAGCTATTTTTCTAATAGAGGTTTAGCTCCCATCACTCCACGTGTCACTTTAGCACATCATTAAAGATGAGGATTACAAAGTATCTCAACTAGAAGAACTACAATTACTTGATGAAAAGAGACAAAAGGCACTGACACATTTGCAAGCATATCAACAACATCTCAGAAGAAGATACAACAAGAAGGTCATTCCCAAAGCTTTTGAAGTTGGTGACCTAGTCCAAATGGAAAATTAGAAAAATCAGACAAAAAGAGAAAAGCCAGGAAAGTTTGAACCAAACTGGCTGGGTCCTTACATTATCACATCAGTCTATAACTCTAACACATATCATATATTAGTATCAGAGGGACAACCTCTTATATCAAATCCCATCAACATCTTGCACCTGCGTAAGTACTATTCATAGACGCATATTAGACCCATTTCAAAAAATAAAATAATAAAATAAAAAGAAAAAAATGGTTACCTTGTTGAAAATCTGGCAATCGGGCATCTTCAGGTGACACAAAAATAGAAATAATAGAGAAATAAATTCATCCTATAGTGAAAACCACTTCAATGACACGTTGGGCAAGTACCATGGTGAAAACTAGGAAATCTGACACCATGTGTAGAGATCATTTCTCTACTATCTATCATCATTCCAATCTGGTATCACTTGTCATTTCACCTCAAATTCATAATAAAACCCATCATGACTTGAAATAGTATATGTCCCATATATCTCATATTTAGTACAAAGTCAGTCCACCATGGTCATTTCACAATAAAATGCATACTCTGTCTAGACTGGGGGCACCCAATATCATGATCCATTAAGCACTGAAAAAATCCCTAAAAATTGAAATTTTTTCTGAAAAATAAAAAAATGTCTTGAAAAAATCCATAAAAATTGGAAAGAGCTTTGAAAAGTTCAAAAATATTGGAAAATATAAAAACTTTCATCTAGGGAGAGCATGTATGGGATGTCTGTGATAAGGGCCTTCAATTATGTGATACACCACACATACCTCGACTCCAAACATACGAACCCTATGGTGGACCAAAAACATTTACAAAAAGTCCTAAAAAATTGTCATCAGACAACATTTTTTTTTTGTAAAACCAGTGAAAATTCTATAATAAATCTCCTTTGGATATCAATTCAATTCTTTTGCATTTCAAAAAAAGCATTGAATGATGTCATACAACAAGTCTGAGCTTCAGCAAAACCAAGTCAAAATAGTCAAACTTATCAGTAGGTCCTTAATCAGATTGATCACATTGTCTGATCTATCAATTTTGAGTCCCATAGCACATTCTTTTATCAAGAAAATCATGTTATTTTAGACAAGGAAGGGAGCACTCGAAACCATACGAAGTAGTCTTACATAGGGCGCCATATACTTAATCTAATAAGATCAGCAAAGAATGTCAACAAATCAATATCCAAACTACTACAAAAATACAAATACACAATCAATATGGCTACTTACTTGTCGAGTCAAGTTGGTCTTATTGTGTCTTGAATTTCATAACTTATATTCATAACTTATCTTTTTCCCTGATGTTTGCGGAATGTTGATCGAGAAATCTTAATAGAGCATTTTGGGTGTTTGTGGTAAGAGCCTTCACAATCACATGCAATATCTAATTGAAGGGCTTGCAATAGATAAATCGGTTGTGATACAGTGTACATACCTTGACTCTTAACGCTCAAACTAGATTTATCGACCCATATTCCTTATCTATTCAGAGTGCTTATTAAAATGTAAAAGGATAATCATGCATAGATATTTAATATCTAGGTACGATGGTATTCAAATTTTTATATAGTAAATGTGGTTTAATGAAGAAAGCAATTACTCAAATAAGTTGGAGTTCAAAGCTGGTTAAAAGAAATTCAGGTTCCAATCAAGATTCATTATTATTATCTCTCATTTTCTATCTCATTTTCTCTCATCTCCTGTCTATCGCTACTAACAATTCTTTCTGTTAGTCCTAACAAAATCCTTAAGATAAACTATCATGATACAACATCCTGCATCCAAAGCATGTTAGTTTGCATACATCATAAAACATATAGTACCCATCATAATGCATCCATCCATCATATAAGAGCATATAAAAATACATGTAGATCATTTAGCATAATCTATCATCTAATCTGCATCACATCTAGTCACATCATACAAAGTACATACAAAAATACAAAAAGATTAAGTTCAAAACACATCGTCATAGCATCACATCATATAGGAAATGCATACATCCATCACATAAACATAACATAAAAAGAATATAATGATTCATTGCATCTCAAAGCCATCACATAGTCATCATAACTTACCAACATTCTTCACTTATTACTAATTATTCTTTTCTTGCATCATTTAATCTAAATCATCTTTCAAGAGACCATTCATATATTTCTTGCACAAACAATCTCTCGAGGGGTAATCATTTATCTTGTCGTCAACTTATTCTTGTTAGGGCATAGTGGATCATGATTTTTATCAATTATTATTTGAAGCAATGCCTAAAATGCATTGCATCAAAGAGGGGAAAGATGTAGACACTTAAAAATGACTAATTTCTTTAATGCAATAAGCTTAGTAACATTCCTATACAATTATTAAATAATCTTTATTATTTAATCAGTTTGTGTCATTCTACGATAATCTAAACTCAAAATCATCATTTCTATTTAAATTCCTATATTAAGTGACTTTAATTAATTACTTAATATTTCATCAAATATTCACCTACAAAGTACTTAAATAATTAATCATTATTTAATTATTCTCTACCTTATTTAAATTAATTATTATTTATTTAATATTCCTTCCTTCTTTTTTTTGATCTGTAACAATTTTTGTATATTGATAATAAAAAGAGGAATTACATCATAATGCCAATTGTAAAGGTTGGCCAAAACATTACAAACATATATCATCCCTACCCCAAAAACATATATAGCCATTTTACATATAAAAGGGCATTAACACCCTACCAAAAAATAGGAGCATACAACACACTAAAGATAAAAAAAAAAGCATTTTAACTGCCCCAACAATGGCACCGTCCACCTCTGCCAGCCCTTCATGCTTAATCTTTGAACCACTGTGACACCTCCTCCCTCAAGAAATTGGGAATGGCTCTTTCATCCTGAACTGACCTTGGCATGCCAGTAAGACTAGTTCCATGGTGACTTATACTACCCATTTCACTTGTGCCCACCTCTTTCTACACCCTCCTTTCAATTTGGTGTCGCAGCAGCTATCTTGGAGCTATCACACTTTTTCTAGGCGTCGACTTCATGAAACCCCTCCTTCCCTCACTCTGCACCCAAATCTTCTCTTGTAGGAATGCTACAACCTTCTTCCACCCTTTCTTAGCCTATGGAACACGCACCCCTTGCGGGTTCACCAAAGACCAGATGACTAGGGGTTGAACCAAAGTATCCCCTCCCCCGATAAGACTCCATGGTTCTTGTCCCATTTCTAGTCCTTTCCCCAGAATAGCTCTGTCCACAATTTCCTCCAGCCCCTGCAGCCATTGTGGGTTGACACATGCTGCCACTACCCTGATGACTTCCTCCTTGGTCTCGCCCACTATAAATGCCAGTGCCACAAAGAGTGAAGCCACATCTAGATTGTAGTGTCTTCTCTAGTAGGAGTCTAGATACTCCAAACCAAACATTTTCCAAATGCCTTCCATGAACTCAGAAGCATCGAACATGAAAATGTTCCTCAGATGCCTCACTGTGATCTTCCCCTCATATGATTACATCTGACAATCTAATTCGAGCACAAAGTTTGCCTCCATCTCCTCCTCTACACTAAAAACCTTGTGAATTGCTCTGCCTTTCCTTCTTGAAATCACATCCTTCAAACAATCTGGAAGGATTTTCTGTGTGGGGTGCCAATAAATAATTGCTAAAACTATCACATGCGATGACATGATCTATCTTGATTGCCATTGGGATTAATGATTCAATAATACTCCTTCATAAATCCATTAAGATGCTTTAATTGGGGTTTTATTTTTATTTTCCTCTTTTTATTCCAATTTGAGACTTCTAATGTCTTCACAAATTTCATATTGAGTCCCCAAGGCTACATTCACCCCCATATTGGCTAGCTTATCGGCTACCTTATTAGCCTCTCGGTAGACGTGGGAAACCTTAAAGTCATCAAACTCTTGTAACATGAATCTAATCTACTTGATGTGTTTTTCAAGATGCCACACAACCAAATTTCCTCTCGATATTCCATTGGTAATTATCTCTGAGTCCCCTTCAAGGTGCACTCTGCAAATTCCCAATTTGGCTCCTAAAACTAAAGCCTCTTTAGCTGCTACACATTCGACCACATTATTCCTACCATCCTTCAATCATTTGGCCAAAAAATCAAGAGTGTTACCTTGATGATCTCTTGCTATACAACCACAGCCAAAGACCCCCAGGTTTCCCTGAGTGGCTCCATCAAAGTTAATTTTCACCCATCCTTCCTCTGGTGGTTGCCAAGATACCTTCTTTCTTTTCTGCTTAGGATTAACCCTTAAAATCCCATTAACGGGCCTTTTTTCCTTCCTTCTTCTTATTACTACATTTATATAATAATTAATTCAATTTCCCTCCCATAATTAAGTAAATAATATCTATTTAATTAACTAATTGTTTCTCTTGGTGAAATAGATAGCAGATTAACTTCCCTCTAGCATGAGTTGCAAACCTAGTTTATTAAAGATAACTACCAGGATCCAGGACCTAATGGTAAGTATAATTGTTTTTGATAATGGTAAAAACTGGTTTTGAAGGGAGCCCCAAAACCCTTTAACAAAGCAAAGAAAGGAAGAGCATTAAAGCCCAGAGCACAACATGCTGCCCCAAGGGAGGGAGCAGGCTACAGAGGGTCAGCACCCAGATTTAGCAATAAAGCAACAACAAGACAGAAAAGACAACTGAAATGATGGAAGGAAAATAGAGAGAAAGACCGCCAGCACCAAAATCAGAACAGAGACTTAAGAAAGCTCTCAGAATCCACCAGCTGAGTCTTCATTGTAATCACATTCTCTCTCAGCTTCTGGAGATCCGGATCCTCCACCTTCTGCATCTTAGATCTCGTACGGGTACCTGGTCCCA
>MU227909.1:796767-839842 GCA_018584345.1 Thuja plicata
TTCAAAATACGCCACACTTCCTTATTCTTCTTCCACTTGCATTCCGCAGGCTCCTCCCTTCTGAGATCACCACCCATGACGACAATTTTCACCTGCTTATTTTTCTCAGGCTGGGTAGCGTTATTAAATTGGATAATGTCAAACTGGTTGATACTTTTAATCTTAACCGCCTTCCTCCTCACTTGCTCAGACTGACATCAGTTAAATATAATAATAGCTGCGAGCATTAAATTTTGAGCTTTCATAATTAGGGTTAAAAACCACATCTTGGATATGTACTTCACCTTGATTCGACCATCAGTCCAATTCCTCCTAGTCTGTGATGAATTATTTGGTACCATTAACAACCCTTTTAATGAAACCTTCTTTATGCTTGATTTTATCATGATTGATAATTGATTTGACCGCTTCATTATTCATAGATGTGCCTTTCCATTTTTGAATTCTGTCACTTTTGGCTCCAATATTGGCCAGACAATCAGCAACCTGATTAGTCTCCCGATAATTGTGAGATATATGAATTGCTTCAAAGGTTTTAACTATAGAAATAATTTTTTGGATAATAATTTTAAGTATATTGTTGCTTGTGCATATAATCTCTTTAATGTGAGGGAGGAGAGATATCTATGATCTTATCCTCACATATGGTAGGATTTTGTCAAACAATGGAGTAGTCCTTCCCAGAACCTAATTGAAAAAGACTTCTGGATTTTAATTCCTCCCCACTTTTGCTGGCGTATATGGAAAGAAAGAAATATTAGAATCTTTAGGGAGAAACATTCTAGCCCTGAATTTGTTGGCAACCACATCTGTAGAGCTCTGGAAGAAAAATTCATATCCTCTTGCAATAATAATGCTACTAATAATATTGTGAACACTAGAGAATGGCAATCTAATATTCCTGAGCCTAAATCAAAACATTTGAGAGCTACAACTACTTGGACCTCTCCTCCTGTTGATTGGGTTAAGGTTAACTTTGATGGGGCATCAAAAGGCAATCCAAGAATTGTTGGAGGAGGTGGAATAATAAGAGATTGGAAGGGAACCTGTGTTGGGGCTATTGCTGCTCCTCCGGGAGTGCAATCGAATCACAAAGCTGAAGCAATGGCTGCCATTAATGTGATGTTGCTGGAAGAAGAGTTGGAATGTAAAAAAGTTTGGCTAGAGGGTGATTCTTTTAATATCATCAATAATATTAAAGGTAACAACAAGTTGTCATGGACTATCGAGCAAATAATTGACAAAATTAATGATGTGGCCTCGAAATTTACTGCCTTTCATGTAACCCATAATTTTCATGAAACTAACCAAGTGGCGTATGAGTTGGCTAACCTTGGGGTTAGATGTGATGTCACTCATAAGTGGCATGAATCAGAAAAGATAAATGATGAAATAAACTTGCTAATTAATCATGACAAAATTAATCACAAGGAAGGTTATATTAATACTATTGATCATAACGCATGATGGGACTCAAATTTGGAGTACGACGAAGGTGAAGCACCAAGTGAAGAGTTATTTAAATTATTACTCTCTACCTTCACATGCTTTCTGGGTCATAAAGAGATAGTTAGTGCATTATCCTAATTATTCTAAGAAAACTGGTTGTTGTCTAAGAAATTTGGAGATTAATGAAACTGCTAAGGAGTTGATGAAATTAAGCGAATCCAGCATCACTAAGGAGGAAGAAGCTATGGGTGGAGACTTAAAAATAGAGGAACAAATAGAGTGTAAATGGGTGTAGGAGAAAGATGTTTGGAGAAAGCTAAGGAAGGGAAAAGTGCATCATTACCTAAAATACCTACATGATAATGACAAGGAGATCACGAAGGCTTTTGTTGCAGGGTGGGATAATGGTAAAGCTAATATTTTGGGTAAATCTTTTACCCTAACCTTATAACTTCTGGAAGAGATTACAGGGCTCCCTCTGGATAGTATGCACTTCTCCAAAGACAAGAAAGTGGGAAATAAAGCCTACAAAACCTTTCCTCAATCTGATGAGGAGCGGGCAATGCTGGTCAAAGGCAATCTGGACTATGTGAACCTATCCAACATCAAACGCACTTGGGCCTTTGTTATCAGAGTGATAATGGAATATTTTACGCTTGATGGTAGGTACTCTAAAGTCCACAACTAACATTTTGTGCTTGTTAATCATTTCAGACATGATATTAGGGTGTCTTTCCCATTTTACCTGCTTAGTTTGCTCAACCAAAGCATAGTGAACTTCAGAGTTAGGGCTTACCCTATTCTGCATGAGGGGCTCATCCTTCTCATTGTGGAGTATGCTAAAAAACACTTCTCTGAGCCACTCCCCTAATAGATAGATAATGCTAAAAGGAAGAATGTAGAGATGTCGTCTGGAAAGAAAGCCAACAAAGCCACAAACAAAAAAATCCATAAAGGCCCAGTGGAAGCTAATATCAGTCTCTCCATCTTCGATGATGTGGAAGGTATGAGGACTAAGGATGACTAGGAGGAGGATTCTTATGAGGACAAGGAAATCAATGTTGGGGAGAAGAAAAATAGAGAGGATTCTGAGAAGGCTAACCCTACCAACACTGAGCCTATGGGTAAGGAAGGTGATATTGCTACTAAGTATACCACGGACATGGAAAAGAATATCTTTGAGGAGATAATTGAACAAGTTGACAACTTTATGGAAATGTATATTGACAATGATCAGAACAATTCTATGGAAGATAGGGAGGAGTATAATAAGATGAATGAAGAAAACCAAGATAATAAACTGGAGAATAGGGCTAAGACAGTTCTTGAAGAACCTGAGGAAAGTGAAATTGAAAAGGAAAATACTGGAAATGTAGAGGAGAATATTGCTACTGATAAATTGGAAGAGTCAAAAAAGGCCCAAAATGAAAAAAACTTTGTTGACCTCGACAAGGAAGCCCAAAATGAGCATATTGACTGTGAAATTAATTCA
The DNA here is from genome assembly GCA_018584345.1 of Thuja plicata. Taxonomy (NCBI): domain Eukaryota; kingdom Viridiplantae; phylum Streptophyta; class Pinopsida; order Cupressales; family Cupressaceae; genus Thuja; species Thuja plicata. The sequence goes on from MU227909.1 coordinate 799,709, forward strand.
ACTCCTTTTGAGAGCCCTACAGACAACACTGATGAGAAGGAAACTAAACATCATAATTAGAGAAGCTTGGAAGAAGACCTTTGGGATCAGGACTTTAAGTTCAAAAGATAATTCAACATTTCGTTTCTTCAAGTAGCTAGAAATAAAGCAATGTATGGTTACAATATTGAAAAATGGGTTTGGGATGACATTTAGGAGCTGCAGGCTAAGTGCAAAGACCTTGAAGAAAGAAACACCTTACTGGAGGAGATCATAGAAAAAATGAGAAATGATGCTAAAATGTATCAGCAAGGTAATGAGGTGTTTGAAAAGGTAACTGGTAACACTACTATGCTGGATGATAAGATAAGAAAAATGATTGATAACAGGATAAACCCGATAATTGAGAAAAACAACAACAACAACATTATGCTGAGAAAGATGACTACTCTCATCAAATTAGGCATGAAAGATTCTATTGATAACTTGAAAGATTTGCACTCCTTGCTGGAAGGGAACAATAATGACAAAGCTAATTTGGATGAAGAGGGGAAACAAGATCTCTAGATTTCAGGCCCAGGATCCAGAACTAGATCCAGTACTAGAAAGAAGACAATGACCCAAGTCAAAGATATTACTAATCTTCGGGATTCTATCTAGTATATGGAAAATTAGAAGGTGGAAATCCATAATATGGAAAACCATATGGTAGAATCTGAGAAGTGTTTTAAGGTGCTGGAATGATTCGTCTGCTGGAAGTTTTTTTGGCTCTGTCTTGCTGGTAGTTTCTTTTTTGGTATAAGTTGTTTATATTTTGGGATTACCTCTTATTGTATATCTGGGGTCTTATCCTTTTTTTGGTTTTGTATCTCTATCTGTAACAAATAGTTGTCATTTTGGGTTTCTCATGCTTATCTTTTCTTAGCTTTGTTAAAGGGTTTCAGGGCCCCTTCAAAACCTCCAATTACTGTAATAAAAAAAAATTGTTCCTCTTATAAATAAATAAAGATTAATAATTTATTTATATCCTTCACATGTGAAAATAAATAAACTCTTATTTATTTAATCATAATCATCTTCTCAATTATAAGTTTCACTTAACTCCACCATTCTCTCTCATAACTAATCAATTAAATCAAGTTATCTATTCTTCTACTTCACCTCCTCAATTAAACTCCTTAACCAAGTTAACTAAATCTTCCATCGATTCCAACACATGTAATCAGTTGAGTTTAACTCCCACTCACTGTGAGTTAAAACTCTTCAATCTATCCTCTTAACAAGTCCATCTATTTTATAAACATGCAATCAATTGAGTTCAACTATTCAATCACAGCCAATCAACCCACAAGTCATGGAATCTTGATTGGAATCCTTAAATCTATATAATGAGAGCTTGTTTATCATATTTGAAAACCACAATTGCTTTGAATTCTTGTGGTGGCACATAGAGAACTCATTTTCTGAGGGCCCACATTGCATAAAGAAGAAGAATGATGAAGGAAGACTTTCGGTTTGCATGCTCATGGTTTTGATTGATTTTATTATTATTTAATGATTATGCATATTGTTATTTTCTTCCTCTCTCGATATTAGGAATACCAATTTCTTAACAGATCTCTTTGTGGTTGAGATTTTGATGTTATTGAAGGCTTCTATAGGTAGCTACATATTCTTGATGACAACTGGTGAACTCGACGTGAAGATTTGGTCATATCTTTCAAAGGAATTTGAGTTTTTCTAGGAAATGTTTTTTGTAGGTTGACGCTGATATAAGGAGCCTACATTCCAAAATTCAGATATTTTTAATTATTTATTTTTTTTTTAAATTTTTCATAAAAACTATTTTTGGGCACAAATCAACGTTTTGTTTTGAAAAATTTACATTTTTGGAAAGGTATTGAAATTCTACAGGGGGTCTGTTATCTTTGATTTTAATTTTGAAGAGAAATATTTGCAAAAAAAAAAGATCTTTAAAAACTGGTCTGTTATGATAAAATGGGTCCTAAGGGCACAAATGAAGGAATTATTCTATGAATTTTTTTTTGCAGGTTTGTATTGAGGTAAGGATCCTAGAGTCCAAAACCAGATTTTTGGATTTTTTTTTTGTGATTTTTTAAATATTTCAAATTAATTCTAGGCACAAATCAGTGTTTTGTTTTGAAAAATTTACATTTTTGGAAAGGTCTTAAAATTCTACATGGGTCTTCTCTTTGTAATTTTTATTTTGATGAACAATAATTACCAAAAATAATAGATCTTTAAAACTAGTCTATTATGATAAAAGTGGTCCCCGGGGCATAAATTAAGATTTTTTTTAAAATTCTTGCATTTTTTGAAAGCTCACTCATTTTTAGTAGGGATTACTTGTGCCCATTTCTATTTTTTTGGGGCTATTTTTTTCTTTTTGTGTGCACGTGCAGGTGGTAATTGTTTTATCAAAAACATAGTTTTGAAACTACTAACAAAATCTGCTTCTCTTTTGTCTAAAATTCTGATTCTCTATTGTAAATGAAGCATTTGCATTGTTGAAAATATGCAAATGCAAACATGAAAAGATGTTGTGAGCCACCAAAACACTAAAAAAGTTAAAATTCAAGAGCCCTTTAAACAACAAAAAAGGGAACGAGAGATTAAACAGAATAAAGGACCAACACATAGATTGAGAATTGAGGAACTTGAAGCAGAGATCAGATACAAATGTATTATAAACACTTTTCTAGACAACGTAAGAGAAATTGCTAAGAAATTCAATTGCGGTTATACCAACACTAGCATACTTGTGAATTATTAGATCTAATTGCTAGGGTTTTCGGTACTAACAATTTTTTTATAGCTTGTGGCGTGGAAGCATCTTAAATTTTTCTTAATCTAAAATCAATTCATATTTTTGGTGCTTAAAAATAATAGTGTATTCTCAAACATCAAAATCTCACCTTCCAAATTGGTGCTTAAAATTGATGTGTGGTTAAGAATTGAGCAAAGGAAAAGTACATATGGATTTGGTGCATAAAACCAAACAATCAAACCCTCATCTAGTTCTGGTGCTTAAAAATGAGCCTGCATGCTTATATGGATGTTTTAGATTAGCAAACATTTGTCTTTGTTGGAGCTTAATCAATTAACCATGTATTTTAAGTCTTTGGTGTGCTTGCACATTCTATTAGATTAAAAACCTTTTTACTTTTTAGAGAGACTTGTCTGGGGAAAGCAGTAGCATACACGAATAAACTTATTCTTCTCTTTGATGATCATGTCTTCTGAGTGACTTGAAGACGTCTTTGGAATAGATAAATAAGGAAGGGGACAGGAAGTTTTATTTGTCTCCTGTCTATTGATATCAATTTTCACTTATCATGGCTTCTAAGTAACTCAAAGATGTCTTCAGACTAGAGGAACAAGGACAGGGGGCATGATATTTTTCTTTGATTTCTATTTGTGGGATGTGTTCCATTGAAATCTAATAGAGATATTTGTGGGTGTCTGTGGTAAGAGCCTCCACATTTTTTGGTATGCCACACATACCTCATCTCTAAACATATGTACTATAGATGGAGGTTGGCATTCATTCCTTGTCTTTTGAAAGATCATTAATTACCGATTGTCATATTTCTTGAGGAATTCTGGGATGTCTTGGAACTAGAAAACCAAATAAGGAATATGACATTTTTTCTTTGACTGCTACATGTGGGATATTTTTCTGATGAATTCAAAGGTCAAATAATCTGGGTGTTTGTGATAAGGGCCTTCACAATTCATTGTGATATGCTGCACATACCTTGACTTCAAATAATTTTACCCTAGATGGATGTTGGGAAGAGTATTCCTTGTCTATTTTATGCAACTGATACTCAGTTGATCATGATTTTTCATACCTTGATGCTGTTATCAAAGTGAAATATCAAATACGATGCAATCAATATTCATATCATCATGACCACCTGAGTACTAGTGATGGTTGTACTTGATTAATAATTCAAGGAAGACAATATTCCTATCATCATGGTTAATTATACCAGTGGTGGTCATATCTACTTCCAGATTACCAAATCTTAATGATAAAATAAAGCATGAATAAATAAAAAGATTGAAAGAATGACAACTCATGGAACTTGCATTACATTTTGCATTCATTGTAAGTTGAATTCATTTTTTCATAATCATAACATGATTTAATAGGGTTCTCTCAACACTATCAACAACATCACAACAAATCCAACCAATAAGAAATTAAAATATCAACACAATCATGACATACACATCAAAAATCAAGTATCTTGAGCACTGGCATAAAAAAGATACTTGCATCACATGTTAGTAGCATTTATCATTTGTTTCATCATAGGTTCATTGTATTAACCATATTTTTCACTCATTGTGAGCATATACATCCTATCATTACATATTATTATTTGCGCATTCATTATTGTTAAGCAAACATTTGCATCACATATCCAATAGAAAAGAACAAAAAATATAGTTCATAGTGTATCACTTGCATTATCATGTAACACCAAAGTAAAATGCATACATCAAAAACAAAATCATAGATTCATCCAAAAAATAAATAAAATAAAGAACATGCATTCATCATGTACACCTGAGCATCAAATAAGGATCATATAAGTCTAGCAGCTATATCTCATATATATATATATCAAAATGTGTTAGTGTATGGGATACGATGAGATCAACAAAATCAGATTATATATCATCAACATATCAATATATCATTAGTACATCATCAATATCATAGAACACAAGTATGTCATCCGTACATCGCAAAGGGTATCTTGATACAATAAAGATTTTGTGCCCACATCTAGATGAGGAGGAGCAGGTGGGGGAGCATCTGATCTCATAGGCACTAGATTTGCACCCAGTGACTCTGCTGCAAGTTAAGAATATAGAGGAACCCTTACAGCAGGATCTAGAACAATCGCAAAATATGCCACCGAGTAGTATGTTTCTCTCCTCCCCTGATATACAACATCCCTTAGAGCTCTATCCCACTCTACAGTCAACTCTCTGACTGATCTCTCCCTCTCTGGGCTCTGCATAGTCACCTTAGCCTCTAGAATTGGCACCTGTGTGCTTAGCTAAGTTCACTCCTGTCTCAATCTGGATAGATCACTCTAATCACATCCCTAGTGTAGACGCCTAAAATTGTCCCTTAACATTATTGTTATTTAATTATATTTGTTATATTCTTCCACCTATTTAATTAAATTTGGTTCATCTCTTATAGTATTTAAATTTAATTTAAATACCTCCTCCCTAAGTGTATTAAATTTTATTTAATACATTTCCTCCATTAAATTCCCTTTAAATAAATTTTATATTTATTTACTCCTTCCACATTCTAATATTCTACCAAGCTATGATTAGTCTAAATTTAATTTGGATTAATCCTAAATATAGACCTAGATCCTACCCTATCCCACATCACTCTCAACAAATAAACCTATCCACTAATTAACTAAGGTTAATTAGATTAATTTTTAGATTCCTATACTCATTAGTCTTAATTATTTTCTCACACGTGTGAGAAAATCTCCAAAATTCACCTTTTCAAATATTTCTAAAAATTCCTAAACAAGTTTCTTACAACCTTGATGACACCTTCTTACACTTGCTAAAATGTCTTATTAGACCAAGTCTATAACATCTATGTCAAGATATCTTACATGTGTACCTGAAGTACACATTGAACCACCACATCTCAAGTTGCTCACACATGTGTAAGGAAACTTGGACTCTTACATGGATTATGTATCCTTCATGTGGCATCTAAGTGGATACCACATGTGATTAACCTCACCCAAGTCCTCCAAAATCCTATAAATAGGAGCCTTGCCAAGAGTAAATGACCCATCATTTTGCATTAATATTATCATGCTAGTTTATTCTTAGAGGTATTTTTCTTGCATTTAGAGCTTTTACTAACTTGTTTGGTAGTTTTTAGCATTTATCATAGTAGTTTTATTCTTAATTTTTCATTCAATACTAAGCTCTTGCTTTTAGTTTTCATTCATACTTCTCTTTCTTGCATTGAATTCTTGAGACTAGTTCTCCATAACTAGTTCTTGAGTTCATTCAATATCATTGCATCTAGTTTGCATCATTCCTTTATCATTTAATCAAAGTGGGATTTATATCTTGTGTTGGGAGAGAACACCCACATTCCTCTCTAAGAGAAAATCAACAAGTCTTGGGTGCATTTGTTTGAATCATTGGAGGTTATGTTGGAAGCTTTGTGTAGTTACAAGTTTATGAACATGTTAGATTACAAATGAAATGATTTATTTGCCTAATGTTATCATGTTTGACCTTGCTCCCCTTAGGTAGGTTTTAAACATACACATTTTGGCATGCACAGTAGGAGCCATGTCCCTAAAATTATTAAACCTTTTGAAAATTTCATCCATTTTCCAGAGTCTGTCATGCTTCATCGTCTGCAGTTTACATAGAGTCGTCTCTGACCTGGAACTGTCATCTGCATAGAATGGTTATCTGCGCAGGTCGTCGTCTCTGCCTTGTGACTTTCGTCTCCTCTTTGGTTGAAAAGAACATTAAAGTTTTAATTGTTTAAACTAATTTTTGGGATAGTCTAAATTTTTAGCTCTCGGGTTTCTATCAGAGAGATACTTTATAGAATTAAATGTTGTCAAAATTTCAAAAAATTATTTAAATCACAGTGGACTAACTCTGGGTTTTCAACTATCGTTTGCATAGGTTGACTGTCATCTCCACAGATTGTCATCTGTGCCTGGGCTCGGTCATTTGCGCTCCTTGAGATTCATGCTATCACATGTCAGGTATACTATTTGTCTGGCATTTTACTGACTATCATTTGCACTCTCTGACTGTTATCTATGCTTTTTGGCTCCTATCTGAGCAGTTTGACTGTCGTTTGCACAAATCGTCATCTGAGACATGGATTTGTCGTCTATGACCTGGCTTTTTTTGATGAAATTAATTTTCCATTAGTATTCAAACAACACTTTTGATAAGCATACCCTGAAAGACAAGACAAAGAGCAAACTGAAAATGCAGATACAAGAGATAACCAAAAATTGCTTAGTACAAAGAAAACCAATGACACAATTTTGTGTATAAACCAAAATTTCAAAATGGAAAGAATAAAGAGGAACTCGACATGCAGGATATATTGAAAAATGAGAAATAGTTTAAGAGGAAACTGAGAGAAAAATTCAAGAAAGGAACCTGAAAGATAGTGAACTAACTTCAGAGCATAATTGACCGTAAGAAACTGAAAGTCAGTTGCAACCCGCAAAAAGTGGATATGACTTCCACGTTAGATAAAATAGTTTTATTATATTTATAGAGTCTTGATTTATTTTTAAAACCATTTCTTTAGGGACAAGAAACATGAATGTAAGTGCTTTAATCAGTCTAACTAATTTAAAACACATAGACTAGGAGATCAAGGTAAAGATGTAAACTTGTGATCTTAGGGTTAACATTGTTTTACGTGAAACTTGACTAGGTCAATCTGTCTTATAAATAGACTATGTAATCATTCATTATTACGCATGATGAGAGGGATGTAAAAGGATATGAGAGGATGAATGAAGCATATGAGCACACCTATGGATCAGATTGAAAGTTTCATGAACCAGAACAACAAAAGGTGAATTTGGTTAGCAAGAACCAAGAACATAGACTATCGAGCATCAGAGGTATTATTCAATCACATTAAGTGATATACTTATTCATGTGTTCTTAAATGGATTTGTAATCAACAATAGGAGATTGCATACACTCGGTCAAATTCTAATTTTCTATCATTCTAACAAGTGAAGCAAAGTGTAAAAATCCTTTCAAGGAAGGTGGATTTAACAGTCCAACTATAAATCTCTTAATCGAGTGCACACTCAATAGTGTTGCTAAAGCTATTAATCGAGTAGACTTTAACAGATCTCCACAAATAATCTTAACTAGGTAGATCATCAAAAGTGATCAAATTGTAACCCTTAATCGATCCCTTCCAATCTACAGATAGTGAAGAATTTGTGGGTGTCATCCCCACCGTATTTTTTACATCCTAACAGGAGTTTTCTGCGATATCATATCTTGTGTTATGTGTCAATTAATTTCATGAATGTTTCTATGAATGTTCACATGTATGGTTAAGTTTCTGAATTGATGTAACTCACATCAAGATAGTATAGAATAGATGGTTGGATAAACATTTGATAACTTAAAGGATAAATGTTATAATATACAAAAGTTTTAGAGGTACTGATTCACCCCTCCCCTCTCAGTACACACTTCCCATTAATTCAAACAATTAGTATCAGAGCTGAGTCTCTTCTTTGGAAAAGCTTAAAGGCTTAAGAGAAAAGATCATACAATGGAGAAGTACAGACATGATAAAAATATTGAGAATAAGAAGCTAGAAATTCAGATCTTCTATGAGCAGTATAAATAAGCTAGAATCAATATGAGACAACTGTTAGATGAAAGAAAGATTATGGCATCTCACTGTAATGAAACAAATTATCATGAGGAAGAGATACCAGATTTATTTGAGTCTTCAGGATCAACTACAAGTAAAGTGTTGGTTGTATTTCCAGTTTTTGAGTCTGCCTTGTAAAATTTTGAAATTCCCAGTCATTCGTATGCTTAAGAGTTGAAAGTCATGCCTGAATATTTCTCATATATCTCTGAAAATAATATTTTTTAGCCCTAAACCTAGTCAAAAATGTCAAAAACCCTAATCCCTAGGCTCATTTCTATTCAAAAATGCAAAAAAGCCCTAAATTCTTAGTCGAGTTTCTATTTTCAAGTTACCTTTTTCATAACTTAAGTCTGAGATATATGCATGTGCTAAATATGTTTGTCACTTAGTCTTGTAAATAAAAAATGAATATTCCATTCAGTCTAGAGACTTGGCAAAAAGCATTGGTCACCTTGTCTCTTGATAAAAATAATATGCTTCAAACGATTTGGAGACTTGGCGCAAACCGTTCATCTCAGATTGGATCTAATGGTGGTCAGGTTATCTTGTAATAAACCCTATAGTTTAGAATTTATCTAGCGACACTGAGATTTAATAGTCGCTAAGTCTCTGAATGAACCTGAGTTAAATGTCAGTTTGAATAACAGTGTTGTCACCTAGTCGTGAAAGAGATCATGAGTTAAGTTGAGAATCAAGAGACTTAGTGAAAACCACAGGATTAAAGCTAGATCCAACGGTAGTCACGTGGTTGCGGTAAGAAGTTGAAAATTCAAATAAGATCTGGAAATAGGAGATAAAAGGAAAATTATGACATGTGTTCATCATTCGTGAAGTCTTGTGAAAGATTAGGGTTTGCTATGAGAATCAAGAGACTTGGCGACAACCGTCAGATGCGTGAGAAAAGAAGATCAACACTAGTTGCATGATCTCTAGATGCAAATAATAAAAGTAAAATTATCAAGGGATAAAGAGAGAAAAGGGTATTTGTCGCATGGTCTCTAGATAAACTGTGAGTTAGAAGATTGGTACAATGACAAGGAGAAATAACAGTCGCTAAGTCTCCAGATATAATCTAAGGTTAAAGAACACTTAAATAATGGCTTAGTTGCGGTGTCTCCATAAGAACATGAGTTAAGTGAAAAAATTAAGTGACATGGAGATAACCATTGATCTAAAGATTGATCCAATGACAATAACTAAGCCTTGGTAACAAACCACAATTAGAAAGAACATCAAGCGACAAGGAGATTACATAGTCGCTAGGTAGCCAGAAGAAAAACCAGAGTTAAAAAGAAGACTTTTCTTTGATGCCATGGTGGACAGTTGCTAGCCAATAGGATATTATAGATTTTTTCTAGATGGAAAAGTAGCTGAGTTGTGATTAATGACAACCAGTCAGATTTTATTTCAATCTCTTTTTGAATTTTATAAGGTTTTAATAAGCAAAATGCAGTCATTGATAATCGATTGCATGTCAGTTTGAAATGCCATGGCTAGAACCAAAATTGATGTCATGGTGTGTAAAATAATGGTGGAAGTGATTGAAATGTAAGTTTACCAGCTTCAAAGAGATGGCTATATTGATTTCTCAGTTATAAGAAAGCATATCTGTTGTCATTTCATTCTTACTAGCTTCCAAGTTTTCAGAGCTAAAGAGTTTTATAGGAGTTCAACATTTTCCAAGAAAAATAGAGTTCTACAAGAGTGTGTAGTGAGAAAAGTGATTTCCTGGTTCAGAATTCAGAGGAAATTGTGATTGGTAGTATTTTTAGTGCTCAAAATTTCAGATTATAGAGTAATTGACAACTTGTGGTGAGGGTTTGTAAAAGATTTGTTTCAATATCGGTTATATATATTGGAACAGAACAAGATGAGTCAGGCAGTGAGTGTAGCATCTACCAGTGGGAGAATTGATGATGTAGATGATGATATGAAAAGGAAACACAACTATTCTAAAGAATTCATTTCCTTACTGCCAGGATCAAGCCAGAACAAAAAGGTAAGTGCTGATAACCTCACTAATAATTTGAGCTTGATTAGGAATGATAAAACCCCAGGATCCTTTGGTTATTCCTTGTTCAATTATTTTTATAACAATAGTGATGAAGCCGTGCCCATCTCAAACCCATGGACCTCTGGATTGGCCAAGTTGATTGTCCTAGACATATTTTTAGATGCTAATTTCATCCTAGAAATGGCCAGTAGGTATGATACCATGACAAAAACAATCAAAAGGGATGATGACAAAGCCCTAGTTACCATAGACATGAATTCATTTATGAAGCCCTTCAATGCATAGCATCCCATGGCCACTGAGATAAATTTGAAGAGTTTGGAGAAAATATATACCAAGGAGAGTGGCATTGCTTCCAAATTGATTCAAGGACATCATGTTCCAAGGAGAATGAAGAACCAATTGCACCTATTCCAGGGACTGCCCCATAGTACTATAAAGACTTGAAATTCTATATGAAGTATATATCATATGCACTATGCAGAGTGCTAGGAAAGGATGGAGGACTAGAGAGAATCACCTTAGACATCCTAACTAGAGAGAATCACCTTAGACATCCTAATGATGGTCGTGGACATGCAAATTCCTCACACCAGTACCAACTATGATTATATCTAGTATATCATAGATCAAATGCACTAGGGCTTTATTGATATACAGAACAAGAAGGACAACCCTAGATTCATGTATTAATCTATTCTAATGAATTTGATCTTATACTACAACTTACCCATCATGAATTGTCAATGTTTAAGGCCTCAGAGGTTTCACCAAAACTAGCCCAACCCCATTCAATTTTGGCTAAGTGTGGAATTACACCTCAAAAGAACAAGAGTTTTGTGCATTCAAAAATTGGATAGTGTATCCAATTCTTAAATGCCTAGGTGTCAACAAGACTAAGCTACCAGTCAAGGTGATACAACTACTCAGACCATGTCAATAATTTTGAAAAATGACCAGGAGATCACACCTAGGGTGATTTCTACTATGAAAAGAACTTCACATTGATCAGGGTGTATGGTTGTACCCACCCTCCCCATGTTTTTCCATTCCATGTGCCACCAAGGATTGCAGCAATGGAATTCATCAGACAACTGATTTTTATAGATAAGGAACACCTTGATAATCATAGGAAGGGTACAATTACCCTAAGGCAGTTCAAAATTTACAATTTTACAATTGGAAAGAAGGCATTGGACCCAGTAAACAACTAGATGAGTCATTACAAGATGAATGTGGCTCGCTATAGATATATTGATATAGAGGGTTTCATCCTGAGTGCAAAGAAGTTGCTTACACCTACCATCCCATACACAAAAGACCATGAGGATTGCATGGAAAAGGACCTGATAAGAAACATTGTGGAGGATGAGGAGGTTGATAAGAGAGCTGAGAAGTTCAATGAACTAATGGATCTAGAGAGTGAGAGGCGAAGAGAAAAGGCATTACTTTTGGAGGTTTCTTCCCAGACATGCCATATTTGAAGAGGCTAGATGCCATGATAGAGTCCCACCCTCTCCTATGCAACAAATTGGAAGATACACTTGTAGTACCAGAGAAGGGCCACAAGGGGCACTCATCATCAGAATATGATGATGATAGTGACGAAGAATAATCAATGCCCAGCTCCCCTCTAGTCAACCAAGCATTTGCTAAAGAACAAGCAACTGAGGGTGAAAACATAATTGACCTAACAGAGGTCCCTGAAACAGAGGTTAAAAATGAACCCCCACCTAAAAGACAAAAGGTTGAAACAGGGGAACCTTATTAGAAGAAAGAAAAGAAGAGAGATAGGATTGGTGATCTCATAATTGGAAACAAAGCATATGAACATCAACTGAGGAAACAAATAAGGGCAGGAAAGAAACTGTAGAAAGATGAAGAAGAGGAAGTAGAGATACCTCTTAGAACATGCACAGATGAGAGACTAATATATCAGGATCAATTCCTTAAAGATGACAATTTCATCAAAACAAAGGAATTCAAGGACTTCCTCATTTGGAATAAGCAATGACAAGTGGGTGCACAATTGCAGTTAGCACGTGGTGATCCTATGACCATAGAGGCTCTACAAGAATTGTAGGATTATGATCATGAATTAGAGTAGATTACACCTGAGTAGGCAAGACAATTAGTCAAGGCCAGTGGTATGTTACTAGTGGAAGGTTGGGATTTGGCCTCTGCCTTTATTATTGACCAAATTAGAAAACAACCTAATGTGAAATTGTCATCAGAAACACAGGTTGGGGACATGATTAGAGGGTTTGGATATAACCCAAAGTCCTAGGCATTAGCAATGTGGAGCTTGGCTCCCAAAGATCAAAAGCCATCCCTGTTAAACATTTAGGAGAAAATGGAAGTCAACAAGATAATGTGGTCAGTCCAGAACACAGGAGACTTGGAGATCTCCCAAGTGCTCACACATTTTTCCCAACTGAATGAGGCTAAGGCAGTTCAAATGTCTGAAAAACTAAAGAAGCTCACTAGTGAAACTAGTGATATTGTCAAAGACAGAGAGCTTGGTCTAATAAAAATCAAATCACAAGAGAAGCTGATAGAAGAGCTTACACAACAACTACTTGACATGCCAAAAGCTGCCCCTGCTGAGCCAAAAGAGTTACATGATGTTGAAATCCAATTAGAGGAAACAAATGATACAATAATAGAGACAGAACAAGAGATTAGGGAGAACAACAATGTGATATTGGGTGCATTAACACCAATTTTTCAACATAGGGTAGATACCATTAAGGATAAAATTGATGTGGTGTATGGAGCATATGGAAAATTTCTAGGCTTACAAATAGAGGTGAAATATTTTATATCAATTTTGAATCCCTATTATGCAACGTAGTATGGTAGAACAACAATTTTTGAAAGGTTTGCATCTGTGTAACCAATGAGGTCAGACCTACCAGAGATAGTTTCCCTGGTTGGAACTGAGATAGAGAAAATAGGAGCCACCTTTTCATTTATTAAAGGAAAGGATAATCAGATAGAGACAAGGTTGAATATGTTTTGGCCAAGCTACAACAGATTTGTGCCTCCCATCAAATCAGAGGAAAATAAGATTAAGCCACTAGGGCTATGTGGCTTAGAGTTTGACAATGTACTGCCCAATAAAGAGGTTTATGTTTCTGATCAAGGAGAGCTAGACATGGAAATATTTAATAAGATTCTGGATGAAGCAATTAAGTTAGAAACATATTTTAATAAATTCATCATAGATGTCAAGAGCATAATCGATGCCAGGTGGGAAAGAAAGAAGGCCCAATTGGAGAATATACAGAGCTTTGAATGGACAAAGGAGGAAGATGTTACAACATGGGACATATTGGCAAAGCCCAAGAAGAAAAATATTTTCATAGTTGACCTGGACATCATGAATGAAGAATAGGACACATGGCACTTGTTATTTGAGCATAGGAAGGTTAGCAGTCTTAAAGACTAGTGTAAGTTAGCCTATATTGGAGGTCACTAGATCTCAGTACAAATATTAGATTCTATCCTGAACACATATAGACAAAGGTGCCAAAGATTACAAGAACACAAGAAGCAAATCAGATCTTATTCTTCAGTTTTGTCCATCCATCGCTTGGTATTTTCTTGTCTTTTGTCTTTACTATATTTTAGGTTTAGGTCTTTTAAACCATCCAAAGCTTATTGCATCCTTATCTTAAGGATTCCAAGATGGTTTAGACCTATATATAGAACTCATTGTAACATTTTTAACTACTGAATGATAATAGAATAGAATTGCAAGGTAGACTACTAAAATTTGTCTGAGCCTTTGTACTAATTGTCTATCTAAATGTATTTGAAGCTTTAAGACATTAATACAATATATTGCAATCTCTTTTTCTTTCTCTTGATTGTCTCTTTTATTTATGTTACAGTTCTTATATATTTATTTGTAAGGCACTTAGACATATTGATCACAAGGTGGTTGTGCAGTCATTTGTGAGATCCTTCAAGGAAGGATTAATTATTTCAAGTAACCCAGAGAACTTAGCATTAGTGAAAGGATTTGATGATAGTTATAGAAATAGAGGATAATCTGTAAGGCATTTTATCTTTATTGAAAGTATTTTTATTGATCACCTTACTGTGGATTCATGCTAGATATTGACTCTATATTCCATAGGATCATGCACTGGTTTATAGTTATGTATATAATTGTTCAAACATCCATCATTTAAAGAACAATAATTCAAATTACATTACATTTATAAAATAGCATACATTCCTAAGTAATTTTACTCATAGAGCATACAATTCAATTATACTAATTCCTTTCAGACAGAATCAAAATAGGTTATGTCTCCTAAAGTTCATAAGGATTGAAAAAGGAAGAAGGATGAGAGTCCTTATTGCATTACTATTTGGTGTTGTCAAAATACTAGTTTGGATCATTAAAATCTATATCAGGATATTCATATTCATTTACATAGTCATCTACTTATTGATCCATTAAAAAGCATTCAACAAATTAGTAAGAGGATAATCCACTTAAAAGATACTGTCAATCAATAATCATCCATAGGAAATACCTGCCTGATTCAGTGGATCTCAAAAAATAAGGAGGAGGTAATAGTTTCCCCAGATGTTATCTAATACCCTCATTAATTAGGCATTTCTCTTGCTTGAATCAGTTATTTCAATATTGGGAGTCATATAGTTAAAACAAGCATTCAAGCATATTGAGGTTCAGCAAAAAAAATCCCCAACAAACTGGCGACTCTACTGGGGATAGAGATTGTAAATTCTTGATTCAAGTATTCAAAATCTCTAGTTTCAAAAGACAAATCAAATTTACAGTTGAAGTTGCTTAAATCATTTTTGTAGTATTCATAGTTAAGTTCTACTGCATTTCTCCCAAACTAGTGTTGGGTGGCGACTCTAAAAGTGAAATCTCTATGATCAGTGGGAAAATCAAGTATATATTTTCAAATATGAATATTAGGTCAAGAATGAGAAACAATCTTGAATTTGAGTTGGATAGTGGGATCCATACTACTTCAAAAATTAAGATGTCTTGGAGATAGAAGAAAAACCAAACAAGCATCAATGATTCTTCTCCAAGAAGTGAAGAGAATAGCACTAGAAGGAAGGATACTAATCAGTCTAGTCATGAGGAGAGTGCCTCAGAGTATGTAGAAGCCCCAATCCTTGGACTAGACACTTTTATAGTCACTACCACTTCTAGTGAGAGAGAAGGAATAGATACAATTAGCTTAGACTCTGAATTTCCTTCTGATAAGCTTGTAGAGGAAGAAAGAATCCTCATGAAACAATTAGCCCTTATTCCACAAATGAAAAGGGAAAAAGAACATAAAAACACAAAACATGAGTAGAAAGATGTTGAAAAACATAGGAGAAGATCCCCAAGACATCAAGCTACAAATAATATTGAGAGGTCTCGCAGAGACTAGGAGATTCCCAACACCCACAAAAGTTTAGGTCCTTAAGACTTCAAAGATAAAGGAAAGGAGTAAAGTTGTAGAAACAAAAGTTGAAGAGCCAAAAACTCAAAAGAACCTGACTGAGAAAATATCTAAATTAGACATTGACTTTGAGAAGATTAAAAAAGAAAGATAAAATATGGCTAATATGTTGGAGAAAGTTGAAGCATAAGCTGCTACTATTGAGATGAAAAGAAAAATTGATTTCTTGCAGTCAACTACAATTTCCTTTGCTGATACAGAAAATGCTACAACATCAAAGAACAAGGCTTCTTCTTTTAAAGACCATAGAAAATTATTGAATCCTAAAGACAATGAAAAACTCCAAAGGAGACCTCTTCCTGCAGAAAGGTACAAGCAATTTTCTTTCTTTGGAATTCCAGGTTACCCTAATGCAATACCAGAAGAAATGGGAGAAAAAATTCCAAAATTTTCAAGAAATAATGTTGTAACTTGTGAAGAACATTTAAGAAAATTGTTTGATGTTATAGATGATTTAAATATAAATCATGAAGATGTTCTTATGAAATTATTTGTACAATCTCTAGTAGAAGATTCTAGGGAATGGTTTAGAAGTCTATCTCATGGTTATGTAGGAACAATGGATGAACTGATTGATCTATTCAAGGATCAATATGGTGATAAAACTAATGAAGGATTTTTTCTCAATGAATTTAACAATATAAGGAAGAACTCAAATGAAGAAGTAACAAAGTTCAATACAAGATTCCAACAAGCTATGCATAAGCTGTTTCAAAAAATGAAGTTGGATCAAAAGGTATGTCTTTCTACCTATCTTAATGCTTTTGATTCAAAAATGGGCTATGCACTTAGAGATAAGAATCCAAGAACTTTAATAGAAGCCTATAAAACAATTGTGAATATAGAGATGAATAGGATAATATTAGGAAAATTGGGTAAAAGAGAAGATCCACACTTTAATAGGAGTAATCAAAAGGAACCTGAATATATAGAGTACAAGGCTCAACAGAATAGCAATCCATCCTATAATAATAATTACAACCCAAAAAATAGGATGTAAAACTACCCCTATGGTACCCAGTTAAAAGATGGTAAGCCTATTGCTCCATTAAGGAAAGACAAACCTAAGAATAGGACTCCTGATCCCTTACATAAAAATTGTTAGAGTAATCTTTAGTTTGCTTATTAATTAAATCATGTTGATTTAATTAGTTAAGTTATTACTCTATGCTTAAGTTTCACTTAGGTGCTTTATAATTCTTTAGGGTTTCGTGATTCCTTTTATAAGGATTCACCTCTTAGTTTTCATTACAGAGTTTTTACATCGCATTGTAATTCATAGAAACATATCATTAATATATTATTTTCTTGAGCACATGATGTCTCTGGCTTTTTGGCCTCCGTAGCTTTCTGTCTTCTCTTCTGTCTTGCTTCTATTCTGTGACAGGTTTGCATGCAGGTGATCTTGGGAGGATTTGCATTTATCAAATCTAACATGGTATCAGAGCTCTCCTGCAGCCGGCTGTTAGTTCTTTGTTGAAGCAAGCGAGGGTTTGAAGTTTTCAGAGTCTTTTCCTGGCTCTTTTTATTAGTTCTGGGGGTCTCTATTTTTTGAGGCATTTTGGACCAAAACCGACCTCACGGTTGAGTCCGGAAGGCCCAAAAACCCCAGGATTGATATAAAATATGTCCGATTTGGACACCGGAGCATCAGGCAATTTTTTTTGGCCTCCTAAGGACCGTACGGGCACGGTTTACGAGAATTTTTTTTTAAAAAAATCATTTTTTAATCAAAATTTGGTGCCTTTTGGGCGTGCCGCCACTGCGCCACCCGCGCTTCGCCCTTGCGGCCACCGCGCCGCCCACCGGCCCCTCCGCGACCCTCCGCGGCCCCCGTCACCCAGCTCCGCCACCTCCCAGCCCCGCGGCCCCTGCCACCCGGCTTCGCCGTCCTCCGCGGCCCCTGCCGCCGCTTCCTTCACAGTCTGTGGCCGCTCTGCCGCCCTCTCAGCCCAGGCGCCCGCGATCGCCATCGCCGCTCGGCCAACCCACCGCCCGGCGGGTTTTTTCAGCCCCCGCGGGCCTTTTTCTTTAGCGGCTGGTCATATGATAGACCAGGGGCTGCGGCCCAGCCCCCTGAGTGCGCCATGCACCCGGGGGCCCAAATTTTTTAGCCCCAGGGGCTTAGTTTTTGCTTTTTGGGGCCTTTCTGACCCTCCTAGACATTTTTCGCTCTATCTTGAGCATCCGGGGGTCTTTTTCTGACTTCCATATACCGTCGGAAATCTCTTTTCGAGCACTTTCCGATGATGGAGGTTAGGGTTTTGGGTTCTACCATTTCAATAGCATTTTTTCTGTTGAAGTCCGATGTCTGTTCTTGCCTTCCGGGAGTCATATCTGGCTCATCCGGACTCTATTTTTGGCAAACGAGATATCGTCAGAAAGCTAGTTCAGTGAACTACTCAATTACAAGGGTTTTTTTCCATATTCTGCTCTAGGTTTTCTCTCCTCTGAGTTTGGCAGTTTATGCACTGTGGTGGATTGCTTAGTTTTACAGGTCCTGGGATCTCTTCTACTGTACTTCTAACTCACTCTTCTTTCTGACTTCTGAGCTTGTTGTATCTCTTTTGATGCATATTTATTCTGTAAATGCACTGAGATAAAGTACCTACTTCTGCTTTTTTGGGATCTTGTACACCTTGTATGGTTGTTGTACTCGCACTTTGTTATAAAGTGCCATGGGGGGTTATGATGCTTATGCCATTTTAGGCGCATCCACCTTTGTCAAGTGAGCATACCTTCCATGACATTAGCCCATGCTGTGTGTCGATGACACCACCCTTTATCCTGTGTCTGTACTTCTGTTGCACTGTTGGTGTTCCTGATTCTACCTTCTGTAGATGTTTTCTGGCATTGCATTTCAGTGTTCCTGTCACCTCTCCTAGTTCAACATTATGGGGGGGTTCACCTGTTGGTTCTATTGCTTCCTGGTTTGATTGATCATCTCTTCAGACATTGTCTTCTCTACCTGGTCATGCACTTCAGTGGGGGTTCCAGTAGTTTCTCCTGAAATAGTTTTCATCTTCATGCTTCAGAGATGCCTCTTGCTCATTCTTGTTCCTCTCTCTAGGACACCTTTCCCTAGATTGAAGGCTCAGTTTCCTTCATCTAGTTTTCTTTCTTATTTTGGGTACCTGATCAGGCCTTGTTGCCGGGACCCATCTTTCCTGCTTTCTGCAGTAGTTTAGCTATTTTTCTTCTCCCTAATTTACACTTAAGGGGGGGTGTTAGAGTAATCTTTAGTTTGCTTATTAATTAAATCATGTTGATTTAATTAGTTAAGTTATTACTCTATGCTTAAGTTTCACTTAGGCGCTTTATAATTCTTTAGGGTTTCCTTTAGGGTTTCGTGATTCCTTTTATAAGGATTCACTTCTTTACTTTTCATGAAGGAGATTATAATTTGTAATTCATTATTGTTGAATATAGAAGCTTTTTCTGTCAACATGAATTTCCAGTCTCTGGCCTTTTGGCCGCCATAGCTTCTCTCTTCTGTCTTTTTCTTCTGTCTTGTAACAGTTTTGCATGCAGGTGGTCTTGGGTAGATTTGCTGTTCATCAAATCTAACAAAAATACTATTCACATGTGCAATGATGACTTTTGGTGTGAAGCTTGTGAGGCACCACACAATCCTGATTTTTTCATTGTTTCCTTAGATTTAAAAGAAAATGAAGAGCAAGAAAAGGATGAAAATGATTCATGTGATTATATTATGAATAATGCATATTCTTGTCATGATATGGATTTTGATGAGGAAATTGAAAATCATGACATAGATGGCTCACAAGGAAGAATTGAAATTCATCAACAACAAATCTTGTTAGATAGTGAAGAAGAAGAAAGGGATGATCATATAAGGTGTTATGCCCAAGATAGTCAGGAACCCTCAGTAGTGAGAAAATCCTCTCATGAGGAAAAAGCCAGAATCATTGCTGATTTGGTAAATAAAGCTAGAAACAAGTATTATTTAAGAAACAAAGTGGTGGGTAATGTTGGTAGTCAGCCATCAGGCATCTTCATAAAAGAAAATAAAACAGATGCCAAATATGTACCTAAAAAAGATGGACTCGGGGAAAATGCAAATAGACCTAAGGTCAAGATAGTAAACAAAGGCAAAAAAAAAAAATATGTACATGTAGAAAAGGCTAAAGATCCAAAAGCAAGTTATTCTTCCCCCAAAGTGGAAAATAAGAAATCTAAAAGGGAAGAACCTACTATGAATATTCAGGTAGAAGAGAATAATATCATTGTAGAAAATCCTAAAACCTCTGCTATAAAGTATACTCTAGTGGATATGGGACAATTCTTATCTTAGATGACTGTAAAAGTCCCATTCCTAGAGATGATGAGAATAAAAGAACACAAAGAGAAATTTCTTTCAATGTTGAATAATATATCAACAATAAAATCTCAGAAAACATAACATATTGAAAAGAAACTCAACAACAAGGGAAAGGAGCCTGAGGGGGTGATTTCTGAGATCCCTCAAATTTACTTAAACACTAATACTTCTGCAGGGGTTGTTGACCCCTTTTTCTTTCATTGGTAATAAATGGAAAGATGCTAAAATTTTTTATGATAGACTTTGGAGCATCCAATACAGTAATGCCTGCAGAAATTATGAGATCCATGGGTTTACAAGTAGATACTCATCATGGGAGTTGTCAAGCAAAGGAATCAAGAGAAATCACTATTGTTGGAACTATTGAAGCCCTACCTTAAAAATTATCCATGTGCCCATATATAGTGTTTAATATGAGTGTATTGGTGGTTGCCATACCACCACATTATGACATGTTGTTGTCCAGAAAATGAAGTGCTTCAATGGGAGGCAGTATTCAATGTGACCTATCTTATGCCACTTTCAATATAGATGGAAATAATATAAAGGTATCCAGAGATGGAAGAACACCTCATATGATAGAATTGCACAAGGATACAAATATTAATTACTGTGTTGACATTGACATGGAAAATTTCAGAATCAAAATGAGTACTCACCAGTGTGAAAATGTTGTTCCTTGGTGAAATAATTGTCTACACAGAGTGATGGTTTGTGGAAAATATATTTTTATGGAGCCTATTCAAAAGAAGGATCAGGAGCTGGAGTTCTACTTATATCTCCATTAGGTACCACATTCAAATATTCTTTTCTACTATCTTTTCAGTGTACAAATAATACAACATAATATGAAGCTTTGTTTCTAGGGATAGAAATTTCTACTTAACATGGTATAAAATGTTTAAAAGTCTATGGTGACTCAGAGTTAGTAGTAGCCCAAGTAAGGTCCAAATATGTTGTAAATAATGACATATTAAAAATGTATAGACATGCTATTTGAGACCAAATAGAATTCTTTGATGCCTTTAATATAAATTGGATAGAAAGGTCTAGAAAAATTATGGCAGATTTCTTGGCCAATGTGGCTTTGAAAACTGATGATATGACCTTAAATGGGATATCAATTATTGAAGTTAAAAGAAGACCAATTTTCCTAGACAACATTTACAACTGGCAAGTGTTTGAGGATGACCAAGATATCCTTAGATTTCTTTAGTGCCTTGATCATTATGAAGACCAGCGTATAGATTGCAATAATATACTTGAGTTCATTGATGGTAAGGAATGTGTACTGGGGGATGAGGTTGTCCAACTCAGTTCTAACTAGATTCCTAAGGGATTGGTAGAACTTGAGGCATTTTTTACTGATCAGAATGAACATACAGTAAGGGTAAGCAATGCAAAAATTGAGGATCTAGATGAGATAAATTTGGGATCACAAACCACTCCTCAAATTGTTTATATAGGAAAAGGATTGGACTCTCATGTTATAATTAAATTGATAAAATTACTGAGAAAACATAAGCATGAAATCTTAAAGCTTATAGAGAGGATCTTTTCCAACATGAAATCCCACTCAAAATAGATATGAAACCAACCAGAAAAAAATAGAGACCTATTAATCCTCTGTTGGCTCCTAAGATGCAATAGTAGTTGATGAAATTAAAGGATGCTAGAATTATTCATCCTATCAAAAATTCAACTTGGGTCTCAAACCTAGTACCAGTAAGAAAGAAGAATGGTGATATAAGATTGTGTGTAGATTTCAGAAACTTGAATATTGCTTCCTTAAAGGATAACTATTCTCTACCAAACATGGAAGCAATGTTGCATAAGGTAACTAGTTGTGAGTTTCTATAAATGATGGATGGATTCTCAGGATACAACCAGGTACTTGTAAAAGAGTCAGAACAATTCAAGACTACTTTAGTTACTCCATGGGGAACCTATGTTTATGTTAGAATGCCCTTTGGATTAATAAATATAGGAGGAACTTTCTAGAGAGCCATGGATGTGGAATTTAAAGAATTTATTGATCTATTCATGGTTATTTACCAAGATGATTTGACTGCATATTCTAAAAAAGTAGGGGATCACTATGAGCATCTAGAGAAATTTTTTTAACAAGGCTTTAGAATATGGTGTTTCACTAAACCCTAGAAAGTGTCATTTTGCAGTTATAGAAGGAAAGTTATTAGGACATGTATAGTGTCCAAGGATGGAGTTAGAATAGACCCTGAGAGAATAGAGGCTATCCAAAAGGTCACTGCTCCAAAAAATTTAAAAGGAGTACAATATTTCTTAGGAAAGATAAATTTTGTCAGAAGATTCATAGCTAATTTTGTAGAAATTGTCAAACCAATTATCAAGTTGCTAAAGAAAGATGCAAAATTTCAATGGAATGAAGAAGCTCAAGTAGCATTTGAAATAATAAAGAAAGTAGTACAAGAGGTACCTGTTTTGAAATCTCCAAATTATAGTAAGCCCTTTTCTTTATTTTCATTTGCATCTTTTCACACTATAGTTGTTGTTCTATTACAAAAGGATGAAGAGGGGTTTGAACATCCAATATCATTTTTTAGCAAATCCCTTCAAGCTGCAGAGCTAAATTATGAAATGATGGAGAAGCAAGCATATGCCCCTGTAAAAGATGTAAAATCTTTTAGACCATACTTAGTTTGTGCTAAGGTTCTTTCATATGTGCCTCATTTAGCAGTGAAAGACATTCTTACCTAATCAGAAGTGACTGGTAAGAGATGTAAGTGGATTAACCGAATTTATGATTTCAACTTAGAAATCCACATTACAAAATTGGGGAGATGTCAAGGTTTGGAAAAACTCATGACAGAGGAGAAATTAGATTTAGTACAAGTAAATAATACAGAGATACATGATTAGACAATCACTAGGATAGAGAAACAACCATTTTATGCTGATATTGTATATTTCTTAAAGAATGCCAAGTGTCCTAATGCTATGACAAATAACCAAAAGAGAAGTCTCAGATTACAGGCTTAGAGGTACACCTTAGTACAGGGAGATTTATATTAGAAAGATAGAAATGGTGTATTATTAATATGTCTTGATCAAAGCCAATATGAGAAGATGTTAAATGAAATGCATGCTGGGGTATGTGGAGGTCATTTTTCTACCAAGACTACTGCCCATAAAATTCTAAGGGCTGGATATTTTTGGCCTAGCTTATTCAAAGATACCCATGCATTTGTCAAAAAATGTGAGCCATGTCAAAGGTTCACAAATAAACTAAAATTTTTAGGAGCCCTGTTACTAAACCCTGTGAATGCTGAAGCTCCTTTTGCTATGTGGCGAATTGATTTTATAGGTGAATTTTCAGAAAAATCCAGTGGTGGACACATTTGGATACTTGTAGCCATAGATTATTTTACAAAATGGATTGAAGCTATACCCACAAAAAAGGAAACAAGTAATGTGGTTACTAAATTTTTAATGGAAAATATTTTAACCAGATTTGGTGTGCCTACAAAGTTAGTAATGGACAATGCCATGTGTTTTAGATCAAATGAGATAAAAGATTTCTATGAGAAGTATGGGATAATGATGTCATATTCATCCCCATATCATCCTCAAGAAAATGGACAAGCTGAGTCTAGTAAAAAAATCATATTGAAGATCTTAAAGAAGACTCTTGAAAAGAACAAGAGAGCATGGCATACAAAACTAAAATGGGCACTATGCGCTGACAGGGTTACAATCAAGAAAGCAACAGGAAAATCATAGTTTGAACTTGTATATGGTATGCAATCAAGAATGCCTATTAATAATTTGTTACGAGTATACCAGTTTATACAAGAGGAATAGTTAGAAGTTTCTGACAATATGCAAGACAGAATAATGCAATTGGCAGAGTTGGATGAAATTAGAAAGGATAGCCAAAAAGAGAACATAAAATTGCAACAAAAAATGAAGTATCTTTTTGACAAAAGGGCTAGCAATATAAAATTCCAACCAAATGACCTGGTACTCCAGTGAAATATGAGAGCAGAGGATAAAGGGAAGCACAAGAAGTTTGAATCATTATGTCTTGGACCCTTTATTATTTCTCAAAGCTTTGGTAAAGATTCTTATCTTTGGAAGAATATGGACGGAGAAGATTTTGAGTTGCCAGTGCATGGGAAATTTTTGAAACCTTTTTTCAATTGAAAATCAAATTTTAATGTACAATTAAGTATGTATCATATGTAAATAGGTGTGTTTCCTTTCAGTCGTGTGTTTCTTTCTGCAGTAGGTTATTCAACATTGCCTTCATTTTTTGAAAGTGGTCTACAACTAGAGATTTTGTGGTTCTTGTCATAAACTTGTTTTTAGCCATCCTCAGATAGAGCCACTATTGGTTGTATTTCCATTTTTTGAGTCCGCCCTATAAAATTTTGAAGTTCCCAGTCATTCGTATGCTTAAGAGTTGAAAGTCATGCCTGAAAATTGCTCATATATCTCTGAAAATAATGTTTTTTTATCCCTAAACCTAGTCAAAAATGTCAAAAACCCTAAGCCCTAGGGTGATTTCTATTCTAAAATGAAAAAAAGCCCTAAATTCTCAGTCGAGTTTCTATTTTAAAGTTACCTTTTTCATAACTTAAGTCTGAGATATATGCATGTGCTAAATATGTTTGTCACTTAGTCTCGTAAAGAAAAAAAAATATTCCATTCAGTCTGGAGACTTGGAAAAAAAATTGGTCATGTTGTCTCTTGATAAAAAGAATATGCTTCAAAAGATCTAGAGACTTGGCGCAGACCGTTCATCTCAGATTATATCTAACGGTGGTCAGCCTATCTTGTAATAAACCCTATAGTTTAGAATTTATCTAGCGACACTAAGTTTTAATAGTCACTAAGTCTCTGAATGCACCTGAGTTAAATGTCAGTTTGAATAATAGTGTTTTCGCCTAGTCACGAAAGAGATCATGAGTTAAGTTGAGAATTAGGAGACTTAGCGACAACCACATGATGAATGCTATGAGAATCAAGACTTGGTGACAAATGTTAGATGCAGGAGAAAAGAAGATCAACACTAGTCACGTGATCTCCAGATGCAGATAATAAAATTAAAAATATCAAGCGATAAAGAGACAAAAGGGTGTTTGTCGCATGGTCTCTAGATAAACCGTGAGTTAGAAGATTGGTTCAGTGACAAGGAGATATAACACTCGCTAAGTCTCTAGATATAATCTGAGGTTAAAGAATAGTTAAATAATGGCTTAGTCATGGTGTTTCCATAAGAGCATGAGATAAGTGAAAACTTTAAGTGACATGGAGATAACCATTGATTTGCACATTGATCCAAAGACAGTTGCTAAGTCTCGGTGACAAACCATAGTTAGAAAGAACATCAAGCGACAAGGAGATTACACAGTCACTAGGTCACCAGAAGAAAAACCAGAGTTAAAAAGAAGAATTTTCTTTGATGCCATGGTGGATAGTTGCTAGCCAATAGGATATCAAAGATTTTCCTAGATGGAAAAGTAGCCGAGTTGTGATTAATGACAACCAATCAATTTTGATTTTGATCTCTTTTTGAATTTTATAAGGTTTTACTAAGAAAAATGCACTCATTGATAATTGATTGCATGTCAGTTTGAAATGCCACGGCTAGAACCAGAATTGATGTCACAGTGTGTAATATAATGGTGAAAGTGATTGAATTGTAAGTTTACCAGTTTTGAAGAGATGGCTGCATTGATTTCTCAGTTATACGTAAGCATATCCGTTGTCATTTCATTCTTACCAGCTTCCAAGTTTTTAGAGCTAAAGATTTTTATAGGAGTTCAACATTTTCCAAGAAAAATAGAGTTCCCTAGTGGTGTGTATTGAGAAAAGTGAATTCTTGGTTAAGAATTCAGAGAAAATTGTGATTGTTAGTATTTTCAGTGCTAAAATTTTTAGATTGCAGAGTAATTGACAGCTTATGGTGAGGGTTTGTAAAATATTTGTTTCAATATCGGTTATATATATTGGAACAAAACAAGATGAGTCAGGCAGTGAGTGTAGCATCTACCAGTGGGAGAAGTGACGATGCAGATGATGATATGAAAGGGAAATATAAATACTCTAAAGAATTCATTTCCTTACTGCTAAGATCAAGCCAGAACAGAAAGGTAAGTGCAGATACCCTCACTGATGATTTGAGCTTTATTAGGGATGCTAAAACCCCAGGATCCTCTGCTTATTCCTTGTTCAATTATTTTTATAACAATAGTGATGAAGCCGTGCCCATCTCAAAACCATGGACCTATGGATTGGCCAAGTTTATTGTCCCAGACATATTTGTAGATGCTGATTTCATCCTAGAAATGGATAGTAGGTATGATACCCTGACAAAAAGAATCAAAAGGGATGATGAAAAATCCCTAGTTACCCTAAATGAAAATTCATTTATGAAGGCCTTCAATGTATACCATCCCATGGCCACTGAGATTGATTTGAAGAGTTTGGAGAATAGATATACGAGGGAGAGTGGCATTGCTTCCAAATTGATTTAGGAAAATCATGTTCCAAGGAGAATGAATAGCTATATTGCACCTATTCCAGGGACTACCCCACAGTACTATAAAGAATTTAACTTCTATATGTATATATATCATATGTACTATGTAGAGTGCTAGGAAAGGATGGAGGACCAGAGAGAATCACCTCAGACATCCTAATGATGGTCCTGGACATGGAGATCCCTCACACATGTACCAACTATGATTATATCCATTATATCATAGATCAAATGCACCAGGGGTTTATTGATATACATAAACAAGAAGGACAACCCTAGATTCATGCATTACTCTGTTCTAATGCATTTGATCTTATACTACAACTTCCCCATCATGAATTGTCAATGTCTAAGGCCTAAGAGGTTTCACCAAAACTAGCTTAAGCCCATTCAATTTTGGTTAAGAGTGTGGAATTACACCTCAAGAGACCAAGAGTTTTGTGCCTTTGAAAATTGGATAGTGTATCCAATTCTTAAATGCCTAGGTGTCAACAAGACAAGGCTACCCGTCAAGGTGATACAACTACTCAGAGCATGCCAATATTTTGAAAAATAGCTAGGAGATCACAACTAGGGTGATTTATACTATGAAAAGAACTTTATATTGATCAGGGTGTATGGTTGTACCCACCCTCCCCATGTTTTTCCATTCCATGTGCTACCAAGGATTGCAAAAATGGAATTCATCAGACAACTAATTTAACAGATAAGGAACACCTTGATCCTCACAGGAAGGGTACATTTACCCCAAGGTAGTTCAAAATTTAAAATTTTACAATTGGAAAGAAGGCATTAGACCCAGTAAACAACTAGATGAGTCATTACAAGATTAATGTGGCTCTTTACAAATATATTGACACAGAGGGTTTCATCCTGAGTGCAAAGAAGTTGCTGACACATACCATCCCATACACAAAAGACCATGAGGAATGAATGGAAGAGGACCTAATAAGAAACATTTTGGAGGATGAGGAGGTTGATAAGAGAGCCGAGAAGTTCAATGAACTAATGGATCTGAGAGACAAGTGAAGAGAAAAGGCATTAATTTTTGAGGTTTCTTCCCAAACATGCCATATTTGAAGAGGCTAGATGCCATGATAGAGTTCCACACTCTCCTATGAAACCAATTGGAAGATGCACTTGCAGTACCAGAGAAGGGCCACAAGGGGCACTCATCATCATAATATGATGATGATAGTGATGAAGAATACTCAATGCCCAACTCCGCTCCAGTCAACCAAGCATTTGCTGAAGAACAAGCAGCTGAGGGTGAAAACATAATTGACCTAACAGAGGTTCCTGAGATAGAGGTTACAAATGAACCCCCACCTAAAAGAAAAAAGGTTGAAACAGGGGAACCTTCTCAGAAGAAAGAAAAGAAGAGAGATAGGATTGGTGATCTCATAACTGGAAACAGAGCATATGACCATAAAATGAGGAAAAAAATAAGGGCAAGAAAGAAAATGCAGAAATATGAAGAAGAGGAAGTAGAGATACCTCTTAGAACATGCATAGATGAGAGGCTGATATATCAGGATCAATTCCTTAAAGATGACAATTTCATCAAAACAAAGGAATTCAAGGACTTCCTAATTTGGAATAAGCAACAACAAGTGGATGCACAATTGCAATTAGCAGGTGGTGATCCAGTGACCACAAAGGATCTACAAACATTGCAGGATTATGATCCTGAATCATAGCAGATTACATCTGATCAAGCAAGACAACTGGTCAAGGCCAGTGGTATGTTACTAGTGGAAGGTTCAGATTTGGCCTCTGCCTTTATTATTGACCAAATTAGAAAAAAAACTAAAGTGAAATTGTCATTAGAAACACAGGTTGGGGACACGATTAGAGGGTTTGGATATAACCCAAAGTCCCAGGCATTAGCAATGTGGAGCTTGGCTCCCAAAGATAAAAAGCCAGCCCTGTTAAACATTCAAGAGAAAATAGAAGGCAATAAGATAATCTGGTGAGTCCAGAACACAGGAGACTTAGAGATCTCCCAAGTGCTCACACATTTTTCCCAACTAAATGAGGCTAAGGTAGTTCAAATGTATGAAAAACTAAAGAATCTCACTAGTGAAACTAGTGATATTGTCAAAGATAGAGAGCTTGGTCTAATAAAAATCAAAGCACAAGAGAAGCTCATAGTAAAGCTTACACAACAACTACTTGAAATTCCAGAAGCTGCCCTTGCTGAGCCAAAAGAGTTACAGGATGTTGAATTACAAACAAAGGAAACAAAGGATACAACAATAGAGACAAAGAAAGAGATTAGGGAGCACAACAATGTGGTATTGGGTGCATTAACATCAAAATTGGAGCATAGGGTAGATACCATTGAGGATAAAATTGATGGGGGTGTATGGAGCCTATGGAAAATTGCCAGGCTTACAAATAGAGGTGAACAATTTTATATCAACTTTAAATCCCTGTTATGCAACATGGTCTGGAAGAACAATAGTTTTTGAAAGGTTGGCATCCGTGCAACCACTGAGGTTAGACCTACCATAGATAGTCACTTTGGTTGGAACTGAGATAGAGAAAATAGGAGCCACCTTGTCATTTTTTAAAGGAAAGGCTAATCATATAGAGGCAAGGTTGAATATGTTTAGGCCAAGCTACAACACATTTGTGCCTCCCATCAAATCAGAGGACAATCAGATTGTGCCACTAGGGATATGGGGCTCAGAGTTCGACAATGTAATGCCCAATAAAGAGGTTTATGTTTTTGATCAAGGAGAGATGGACATGGAAATATTTAATAAGATTCTGGATGAAGCAATTAAGGTAGAAACAAATTGTAATAAATGCATCATAGATGTCAAGAGAATAACCAATGCCAGGTGGGAAAGACAGAAGGCCTAGTTGGAGAATATATAGAGCTTTGAATGGCCAAAGAAGGAATATGTTACAAAATGTGACATATTGAAGAATCCCAAGAAGAAAAATCTTGTCATAGTTAACCTGGAAATCATGGATAAAGAATAGGACACATGGCACCTGTTCTTTGAGCACAATAAGGTTAGCAATCTTAAAGACTAGTGCAAGTTAGCTTGTATTGGCGGTCACTAGGTCTCACTAAAAATATCAGATGCTATCCTGAACACATACATACAAAGGCACCAAAGATCACAAGAAGACAAGAAGCAAATCAGATCTTATTCTTTAGTTTTGTCCATCCACCGCTTGGTGTTTTCTTATCTTTTGTGTTTTCTAGATTTTAGGTTTAGGTCTTTTAAACCATCCAAAGCTTATTGCATCCTTATCTTAAGGGTTCCAAGATGATTTAGACCTATATATAGAACTCATTGTAACATTTTTAACTACTGGATGATAATGGAATAGAATTGCAAGGCAGACTACTAAAATTTGTCTGAGCCTTTGTACTAATTGTCTATCTGAATGTATTTGAAGCTTTATGAAATTAATACAATATATTGCAATCTCTGTTTTAGTATCTTGATTGTCTCTTTTATTTATGTTACAGTTCTTGTATATTTATTTGTAAGGCACTTAGACATACTGATCACAAGGTGGTTGCGCAGTCATTTGTGAGCTCCTTCAAGGAAGGATTAATTATTTCAAGTGACCCCATAGAAATTAGCATTAGTGTAAGGATTTGATGACGGTTATAGAAATAGAGGATAATCTGTAAGGCATTTTATCTTTATTTCAAGTATTTTATTGATCACCTTATTATGGATTTATACCAGATATTGACACTATAGCCCATAGGATCAGGGACTGGTTTATAGTTATGTATGTAATTGTTCAAACATCCAACATTTAAAGAACAATCATTCAAATTACATTACATTTATAAAAGAGCACACATTCCTAAGAAAATGTACTCATAGAGCATACAATTCAATTCTACTAATTCCTTTCAGAGAGAATCAAAATAGGTTATCCCTCCTGAAGTTCATAAGGACTAAAAAAGGAAGAAGGATGAGAATCCTTATTGCATTACTATTTGGTGTTGTCAAAATACTAGTTTGGATCATTAAACTCTGTATCAGGATAATCATAGTCATTTGCATAGTCATCTACTTATTGATCCATTAAAAAGCATTCAAAAAATTAGTAAGAAGACAATCCACTTAAAAGATACTGTCAATCAGTAATCATCCATAGGTAATACCTGCCTGAGTTAGTGGATCTCAAAAAAGGAGGAGGTAATAGTTTCCCCAGATGTTATCTAATACCCTCATCAATTAGGCATTTCTCTTACTTGAATAAGTTATTTCAATATTGGGAGTCATAGAGTTAAAAAAAGCATTCAAGCATATTGAGGTTTAGCAAGAAAAATCCCCAACACAAAGCATCAGACACATCAGAAGAAAACATCACAAGCCTAACTAAAATCAATCAACATCTGGCTAGAAAAGTAAAATATCTACAAATTGGTCAAGGGACATAGATGGTAAGAATGATTGATTTTATGAATAGTGCTAGACAAGCTGAGCAAGAAAGAACACTAGCTATTGATGATAGAAGAAAGATTACAGAAAAGCTACAAGAGAAAGAGTCTGAAATACAAAAACTTACAGAGCATCAGAATGAGATCACAAATCAGATTATTCTTATGATTCAATAAGAAAATAGAATGAATGTTGAACTCGCTTAAAGGATAGAAGCTATCGGTGAGCTAAGGGATGAGAATGAAAAGTTGAAACATGAAATAAAAATTCAACAACAACATAATGAAATTATAAAGAAAGGTGAAGAAAGCAATAAAAGAATGGATGATTTTCTTGAAGGACAATGAAGAGTCAACAACAACACTGATCTAGGATTTACTGAGAATGGAGAATCACCCAATCAAGCTGATCCAAAGAATGTCTATGAAAATACAAGACCAAGAAAGATGACATGGAATCACTATGGAAAGAAAGGCCACACATCAAATGTATGTAGAAGCAAAATGAAAGGTATTCCTAAATCTACATCTTCATTCATAGGATTTTGTTATAAATGTAACAAGAAAGGACATAAATAATATGAATGTAAGTCTGAGATGAAACAACCAAATAAGGAAACCTACATGGAAACTTACTGTCCTACTTGCAAAATAAATGGGCACACAACTCTTGAATGCTGGAAAAAGAAAAGGCAAGCATGGAAGCCTAAAGGTCAAGAAACTACCTATCAATAAAAAAGAGTCGGTAACTAGTATGTATGGGATTACAACACTTGGAAAAATTGTACAACATGTGGAAGATTTGGTCACATTGCTACAAACTCTATGAGACAGTGGACTAGAAAGTCTAGAGGCTGGACTAACCCCAGAATGGCATGCTTACACTGTCATAAAGTTGGTCATCTCAAGAAAGACTGCAGAGACTGAATGAAAGAGACCAACACATATCCCAATGGAAACACCATTGAAAAAATCTAGAGAATGAGAGACAAAATGTGGAGAAGAGCTTCAAACAATGATGAAGTTGGACCAAGCAATGCAAATGGTGACACCCCATCCATTGAATCCGGTGACATCACCACCCCCACCTAAGAAGAATAAGTATGGAATTGCATTACACTATGTATTATTTTACATCAGTTCCATAATATGTTGATGAAATGCCAAATTAGCATATTTAAAGATGCATCATGGTATTACTTGTTAAAACCTGTGATAACTATGCTATCGGGTAATACATACCAAAATCTGTCAGTATACACTCAAAGATGAAACTACCTACACTTACCAAGAAGCATCGGTTAACATGAGAAAGCAAAGTTTCTAGTGTAAACCAAGACTCATCAGTAATCAAGAAAAGTGAATGAGTTGTTTGCAACACCAAAATCCATCGGCAAAAGCGAAGAGTTGAACAACCACCCAGAAATGTCATGTTGTCACTGAGAAGAGAAGTTAATGTTCAAACTGATGAATTCTGTCTTCAAACACCGAGGATTTGTTGAGCATTAATGAATTGCTTTTTGGAGAAAACACCTATAAAAGGGGGATAGAAGGGCTTCATTGTTCACCATGACCAGAGCAGAGTGATGAGAGTAAAAATCAAGCAAACAAAAAGATCATCACAGAGCGACTTCAACTTGACCAAAGCACTCCAATAGATTAGTAATCATTGTAGGTGTAAATAGTAAGTTACTTAGCCAACTGAGAACTCTGTTTATGCATTTTTTAGAAAGCCCTAAATTCCTTTGAAAATAATGGCCATGACCTCAAGAACCACCAAACAAAAAAATATCAAGAAGGATAAGGTCAAACTCATCAATAATTCCTTGTGTGAAGAACCACATTACAAGATTCACCCTGAGGTTGCTTCACAAACTGATGATGCTGGAGTATTCTCATGAATACTAACTAGGGTTTTTCTTGTTGAAGATGTGTGAGCTTACATCCACTACAAGATTGCATAAATTGGTGATTTGGAGGTAGAACAAGCTTACAAGAAGCTGTGCAATGAAGATGGATCATTAAAAGATGAACATAAACACATAGAGGTGAAAGGGCTCACTAATTCCCTATTGTTCCTAAAGGAATTCAAAACTGAGTGGATTTAGTTAGTACTAAGCTGAATGCACAATCACAAACTATGGTTGGATAAGCCTAAGATGATAACCTGAGATGTTATCCATGCAGTCACCGGTTACCCTATAACTGAGAAGGTAAAAGCATTGAAACATCCACCCAAGGCTGAAATTGAGAAGAACACAGGAGCAAAGTACGATGGAAGAGGAATGAAGATATAAACTATAATTGATGATGAACTTAAATTTAGAGCATGTGTTATAGGTTAAAAATTCTTCCAAGCAAGCAGGATGAATAACATAGCATCCAGTGCAGTTGATACAACTTACAAGATTGTGAAGAAAGGCACTTAGTTGGATCTGCCAGCATTTATACTAAGCTAGCTAGAAGAAAATTTGAAGACTATAAGAAATGCTAAGACAAATACATGTAAGTTTGGATAACTTATCATGTGCATTTTCTTCTACTTTCAAGAAACATTTCCATCAGTAGGAGATGTAAAATGGGATTCCACAAAACTGGTCACCATGCAAATCAATGCATACATAACATCACTAGGAGACAACTTTGAAACAATCATGGATGAGTACTTCATAGGATTCAAGGAAAAAATGCAGAAAAAGGGTAAGGATCCTTGAACAACTTATTAAAAAGTTCAAAGATGATATATGTTTTATGGTTGACACCGACCACACATACATCAAACCTGTTGTACTGAGGATAGCATGTTTAAAACCTCTGGAATATGAGGTAAATATTGATCAAGCATCCAAGGCAATTGATGCATTGATAAATGAACCATTAGATAAGAAACAACCTAAGTTTGGAACTTATTAGGAGGCCAAATCAAGAATCAAATCTGGCTTGGTTGTAAAGCAAATTGTCAGGAAAAAGGACAAAATGGTCAAAACCTAAAGAAAATACTGTCGGCAATAGAAGAAGAAACTGAACAAGAAGAAGAAGCTAACAAGGAGGAAGAAAATGAGGGCTAGTCATCCATTGGTGAAGCTACAGAAAAGAATGAATTCAAAGCTACAGAAAAGAATGAATTCAAAGCCACAGAGTTAGATTCACCACCTCCTCCACCAATAAAG
This sequence comes from Thuja plicata, assembly GCA_018584345.1. Classification (NCBI taxonomy): domain Eukaryota; kingdom Viridiplantae; phylum Streptophyta; class Pinopsida; order Cupressales; family Cupressaceae; genus Thuja; species Thuja plicata. The sequence continues at coordinate 834,152 of MU227909.1, forward strand.
AAGCCAAGAACCACACATTCTTCAAGAACAAGAAGCCAAATAGTAAAGGACTCAACTCCTTCACCCTTGAAGAAAGGAAAAGTCAGAACCTACAAGAGGAAACTGGCCACATAGAAAAGAGGGTCATTGAAGAGAAGAAGGTTCTTTCAAACAAGGGAAGACATTAAGGACACCCATCAAGATGAAGGTGTAGAAGCAAGAAAGATCAAGGTTCTAGAAAGCATTGATGAGGTATGCAAATCTATTGCAATTTTAGGATCTATTACAGATTCTAAGATCAGAAGATGGTTAAAACTTGATCCAGAATATCAAAACAAAGTTGAAGATGCCATCATTGCAAAGATGTACAAATTCAAGTATGTACCAATTCAGTTTGAAGGTAATAATGTAGAAAGGGAACTCTTGGATAGATTATATGCTATATGGACATTTTCCTTAAAGAATAAAAAAGAGATAAGATAAAGAATACTTGTTTCTCTTATGCCTTCGGAATCCAAGAGAGAAGAAATTGATGAGATGATGGAGAACCATAAAAAGTTCTCACCCAAGTTGAGAGCCTACAAATTTCTTGAAGGGAGGCTTATAGAGATTGAACAAGAAAGTCACAAGAAATGGAGTAAAATATTCAATAGACCTACTGAGGAAGCTAGCCCCGAGAAAGATCTACAACAACAAGATGATAATAAGGCAACTCAAGAACACATCAGAATCAAAGATGTAGAAGATGACACATCGGTTGAGTTAGAAAAAGAATAAATGAACACAACTGGAAACAAGAATGTGGAAGTTGCAGATGTAACATGGCTTGACACCACAAAGGAAAACATTGTGGATAACACAATCGTTGACATAACTGATGATCCAGCAGGAGAAATATAGAAATATGAAGATGTCAATGTTACCAAGGACATAACGGGTGAGTAGGAAACAACATTTGATACTTCACAGGTGAACATACTAGGCAACATGCCAATATTGATACAAGCCATCAATATTCTGCATGAAAAATACAAGTCACCTAAAAAATATTCAAGCATTCATGAGGATGTAGGGGATGAAGGAAAGAAAGAAAACACTGATGATCAGAAGGACATCGAAGATACTCACATTGTCACCAAAACTAACAAGGTTACAAGAGGAGATACAAATCAAAAGGATGGAGACACAACTAAGATTGATGCACAGATAAAGATAGATGAAGTGCATAAGGACACTAATGAAGGAGATGAACCCAAAGATGGCACTCCTAAGGATATCAAAAAATTTTCTACCAATAATGTGAAGGTTGATGTGGAGACGTCTACAGAAAACCAACAAGCTAACACTGAAACAAAGAAGAAAAAAGAGGTAACACCTCAAGTCACTTCATCAAGTACCATAGACAAATCCAAGAAGATGGCTATGGTAATGCACTCAAGTGAAACTCTGAAGAAGAAGAAGAAATCCAAAAAGAGTAAGTTGGAAGTCACATTAGATAAAATCATAGAAATTCCCAAATGTGACCCAACCACACTTGACTATGAAGCATTGAAGGAATATGGTGAAATATGCCAGAGGAAGGCATTACAGGAGAAGTTGAGGAAGCAACACCGAGACTCCATGGTACTAGAAACAACAAGGGACATCTTGTACCAAATTGTACCCAACATTGATGTTGATTAGAATAAACACATACTTGATCAACTAGCCACTCTCACCGAAGCCATTACAACACAGAACATTGATGCAGAGAAGGTAATTGAAGAGAGAGCAGAGTAGAAGTACCAGCAGAAACTTGTTGATAAAATCAGCCAAGAAGTGGCAGTTAACAAGGTAAATCTTTCATAATTCATAAGTGAATTAGATCAAATTATTGCTGAAGCTATTTCCTTGATTCAACAATTTAGGACAATTGATAAATTCACTAAAGATCATAGTGATAAGATAGCAAAGTTGTATTCTAATCTAACTACAAGTGTTAAGGGCTTAACCACTAATGCAAATGCACTGAAGTTGCATTATGAAAAGATAATTGAAGAAAAAAGGTTAAGGAAAGAAATGTGGGAAGCAGAAACTAAATTCAAGGAAGAGGTCACCGAGATCCAAGCTCAACTTCTACCAAATATGACATTGCTTCAACAACATATCAGTTCGGCAAGGCAACTGATAGAAACCCCTGAGATATTTGTAGCAGACAACATCTATGATATGCACTCAAGGATTACACTTGAGCACATGGCTCTAGAGAACCTAAAGGAACAATGGGAGAAGATGATGGAAGACATGAAGTCTTCACACTCTCACATTTTTGATAAGCTAAAAGGTATACACCTTTTCCCTTAATATCAAAAAAGGGGGAAAATATATGATATGTACAGATAGGAAACTATACAGTATACAAAAAAAAGGGGAAAATAATGATATACCGGTATATACATAGGGGGAGTCATAAAATGACTACGGATTATATATGTTGTACATACTTAACATTTTGTTAGTATTTTGCACATATCAATTTTTGATACTAATGTCAAAGGGGGAGATTGATGACATTAGTTTTCCATTAGTATGAAAACAACACTTTTGATAAGCATACATCAAAAGACAAGACAAAGAGAAAACTAAAAATGCGGATACAAGAGATCACCAAAAACTGCTAAGTACAAAGAAAATTGACGACACAATTTTGTGTGTAAACCGAAATTGCAAAATGTAAAGAACAAAGAGGAACCTGAAAGAGGAACCCAAAGTGTAGGATATATTGCAAACTGAGAAATAGTTTAAGAGGAAACCAAGAGAATAGTTCAAGAAAGGAACCTAAAATATAGTCAATTGAATTCAGAGCATAACCGACCATCAGAAACTAAAATTCAGTTGCAGCCCGCAAAAAGTGGATCTGACTTCCATGTCAGATAAAATAGTCTTATTCTATTTATAGAGTCTTGATTTTTTTTTAAAAACATTTCTTTAGGGAAAAGAAACATGAATGTAAGTTCTTTAATTAGTCTAACTGATTTAAAACATATAGACTAGGAGATCAAGGTATAGATGTAAACTTGTGATCTTAGAGTTAACATTGTTTTACGTAAAACTTGATTAGGTCAATCTGTCTTATAAATAGACTATGTAATCATTCATTATTATGCATGATGAGAGGAATGTAAAAGGATATGAGAGGATGAATGAAGCATATGAGCACACCTATGGATCAGATTGAAAGTTTCATGAACCAGAACAACAAAAGGTGAATTTGGTTAGCAAGAACCAAGAACAAGACTACCGAGCATCAGAGGTATTATTCAATCACATTAAGTGATATACTTATTCATGTAATCTTAAATGGATCTCTAATTAGCAATAGGAGATTGCATACACCAGGTCAAATTTTAATTTTCTATCATTCTAACAAGTGAAGCAAAGTGTAAAAATCCTTTCAAGGAAGGTGGATTTAACAGCCCAACTATAAATCTCTTAACCGAGTGCACACTCAACAGTGTTGCTAAAGCTCTTAACCGAGTAGACTTTAACAGGTCTCCACAGATACTCTTAACCGAGTAGATCATCAAAAGTGATCAAAGTTTAAGCCTTAACTGACCCCTTCCAATCTCCAAATTGTGAAAAATTTGTGGGTGCCATCCCCACAACAATTTTTACTTCCTAACAGGAGTTTTCTGCGATATCATATCTTGTGTTATGTGTCAATTACTTTCATGAATGTTTCTATGAATTTTCACATGTATGGTTAAGTTTATGAATTGATATAACTCACATTAAGATAGTATATAATATATGGCTAGATAAACATTTGATAACTTAAAGGATAAAGGTATAAGATACAAAAGTTTTAGAGGTACCGATTCACCCCTCCCCTCTCAGTACACACTTCCCATTAGTTCCAACATTGTCATTTGCACTCTGTTACCAAAAAACTTTCAGTTTCTAGTGAAATTTTGTGTTACTGATTCATCTGGTTGTAGTCACCTAAAAATGGTCACCTAAACCCTAGACCCCCAATCTCAACAATTAATCAAGAAAACTTAATCTTGATTATTCTAAGTCGTAAATCAAACTGACAATTCATCAAATTCAAATTGATCTGACCTAAAACCTAGGTCCTAATCATTCATCGTACTTGATTAATTAATTAATTCCTAAAATCACATTACATTGGAAAATAAACCTTATGTTAATTATTTAATTGATATTCTGATATGTTAATTAAATAAAAATTACAAAATTGTCAATTAAATCAAAAAGGAATTAAATTAAATATAAAAACATAAATGTGCATTCAAAATCAATTAATTTATTAAAAATGCATATGACATCATCAAATTTAGTTAACTGATTATCAAAATGGAAAAAATCCAGTTCCACTCAGTTAACTGATTCTCCACTGTTTATCATTTTGGAAACAATCTAGTTCCACTCAGTTAACTGAATCTCCACTGTTTATCATTTTGGAAACATTTTAGTTAACTGAAAACTAAATATGGAAGTTTCCAAAACAACTAATCAGTCAGTTTAGTCAACTGACTCTCTCGACCAATCAAATCACTTGCACATGGATTGTGCTTCTTCAATCGAATCTAAGCCACTCTTTTTGTTCGATCTCGACCGTCGATTTGAGAGAGATTTCTATAAAAGAGAAACTCTTTTCCTTCACAAAGGATCCCCAACTTTCTTCTGAAGTTACTATAATGAATTTTCTTCTCTTTTCTTAGCATTTATCATTTAGCATTGTTGTTTTAATTTCAAGCATGCAAATCTAATCATTAGAGCAGATTCAAATTGGGTTTTAAAAATAATCTTTCACTTTTCAATTTGGTGCTTCTAAAATCAATCTTAAGTAGCTTGGCTAAACAACAAACTGCATATGCATATCATCTTAGATCATTTATCATAGCTTAAAATCCTTCATTTAGGTCTTCGGTGTAGTCACTGAGCTTGCAATGATCTGAGAGAAAAATCACACTTCTGCCTTCTAGAAGGCAACAGGTCGACTCTTTCAGACATGCAGGATGAATGAATCCATATTCATTCCTGTATGCAACTAAACTATAATGACTTTGTTGAAGTGTACTGCTAAAGTAGAGGTCCACTTTTAGCACACACATTTCTGGCGCCCATCGTGGGGCTAAAAATCAATTTCAGGCCTCAATATTAAATTCTATTTTCTATTCATTTTGACTAAAATCTGTGTCCACCATTGCATCCGGATCATCATTTCGGTTTGAAACGACTATAAACATGCCTATCTTTAGTGAAAATTGAATCTGTCACAATTTTTTTTTGCAAACAGAGGCCATACAACCTTCTGCATGCAAAACGAGGTGTGGAAAATTTGTACCACACTGTTATCAAGGCAAATTTTGCAAATTTTTGAAAACATTTTTTTTTGCCCCAAATCCAACTGTCATTCCTCTTACACTCCTATGTATTCAAATCTGCGTATAATCCCGTGCTCTCTAAGCACTAAGTTCAAACTGAGTCCAACCTCCTACCTATTTACTTGCTACACATATTGATGCACTAGGTATAAAAATAAGTGTTTTTATCCTAGCCGGGTGCATGTGGGACTAAATCCCATAGCCCTGTGCTACTCTCCAAACGCTCCCACCCAACGCTGCGCACATATTTAACCCCGCATGCTTCAAATCCCGCCACTCCTCCACCTTGTCCCCTCCGCTCACCCTACATCTTCCCTCCCAC
>MU227909.1:845508-874267 GCA_018584345.1 Thuja plicata
TAAAGATAAATCAATCCATCCTATGGTGAAAACCACTTCTTGTGGCACCTTGGATAAGTACCATGATGAAAACCTGGCAAACATGCATCATGCATAATTCCTCCTACTTGCACTCTTCACTTGGGGGAAAGTTCCTTCCATGTCATCTTATCCATCACATATTACATCTAACTAGCTCATGAGCATCCATGTTCCTTCCGATGATCTTGACAAGGTTGAGCCTATCCATGAGCATCATGTATCAACCCATTCATTCATCCTTTCCATTAGTCTATTCACTTGCTCTCATCCATGGCACCCTATAGTGATCTTGCTTATCCTAAGCCTATCCTTCCTATCTCTGAGCATTCATGCCACTAATCCCAAAACATTCACTTATACCTCCATCACCCCTTATCCCAATTGCGCTATCATAGCTATATCCTATCTTATCAAATTGACCCCTTGGTCTTGATCAAAATGGAAAAACAAGCTCTTATAAGTCTCTTGACATGTCCATTCGTTTGGACCACATGATTTTCATGACATCAGGTCATTATCCTATATGCTATCTAGCACTGCTCCCTGAGCCTACATTGCTATATTATTTTTTCCATAGCTTGGGTAATCTTAAGGAGACTATCTTTGAGGGTTACATTCACCCTCTTCATCCATTATTTTCTATTCTCCTCATCCATCAGCTTTCTAATCCATCTATAATGACCTCTACCTTACTAGACATTGGGGGAAAACCAATGCGATCTTGCTTGAGACAAGAGTAATATCTGGAAAAATCTAAAAATTGAAAAATGTCCTAAAACAAATGATCATCTTGGTGAAAACCTAGCAATAGGTGCCTTGATGAATCAATAAAAAAAATCAAAAAATGGAAAAATACAAAAAATTTGAAAAAGAAGAAAAAGTGCCTTGGTGAAAACCTGGTAAACAGGCACCATGGTAGCAAAACAAGAATATCTGCCAAGTAGGTGAAAACCTGGTAAATAGGCACCTCTTGTACTCAGCACTCCATCTATCAATGCTCAATCTTGGTATCAATCCTTTGCTTCAGTTTGTACATATCTTTCAGTCACTTTTGTGACATTCTAGTTCTCCTGAGAACTTTCTTAGTGATCCATACAATCTAGAGATGGTTGAGAAGGCCATTAATTAAAACAATGAAGATATTTTACTGAACATTGTCAAGAATGGTGTCACAGTCCCTGTTGATTTTGATGATTCTATACTTGTCCGCAATATCATAAGGGATACAACCACTAAAAACAAAACCACAACCTCAAAAATATAATCAAAAGACCGAGGCAAGGCCACTTATAGTGAGCCTTCTACATCAATACCCTATCAACTTCACAACCACAATTCCAATTGACAAATGAACAACTTCAACAGATCCCTAGTGTTTTTCCCAACATGACTTTGCATAAAAAAACTCATACCACAACAAAAACATATCTTGATATAGATGATAGTGTTTTGAATATAGGGAAATCATATATGCCTTTTGTTTCATCATCATAATTCACATTTCCTTCAACTTTCATGAAGACATCTGATCAACCAACATCTCAAGAGTATCATTATACACCTTCTCCTATAGTTGGTATGGCATCAATAGGATTTTTAGCCTCACAATTTGGAGAGGGACAATCTGTTACACCACTAACCACTCACAATAATGCTCCTAATTTAGCCCAACAAGTCAATGAGCTTAAGAATCTTGTGCATAGCATGAAAAACAAAGGGAATAAATAATTCTCCTTTGATGAGATATGTCCTTATCCATTCAATAAGTTATAATCATGCATTTGTTTCCTCTAAAATTTGAGATCCCTAAATTTGAGAAATATAAAGGGGAGACATGCCCATTCTAACATCTCAAAGAATTCTATATTTCATGCCAAGAGGTTGCCTACAATAGGAATTATCTAAATAGACTCTTCACTAGGAGTCTTGGTGGTCTCACTTTGGAGTGGTTCATGGCCCTCTCTCATGGATCCATATCTACCTTCTCTGACCTCACAGAGAAATTTGTTGCACAATATTATTACAACTTTGAACATCAAGTATCATTGAGTGATTTGTGTAATACCAAGCAAAGGAATGGACAAAACCTTTGCCAACTTTTTACGAAGATGGAGACACATTTAAAATTGTATGACTTGGAAAATACCCAATTATCACTTGATTGACATCTTGACTAGAAACTTGGTATCCAAAATGCCATTCCAAGTGAAAATGGCTTCGCCCGATAATTTTGAATCTCTTTTTAAGAAAGGGAAGAACTTTGAGGATTGACTCTTGAAAAAAGGTTCCATTAAATATTATACCCCTTTTTCTAATAATGACAAACATAAATTCTGGAGCAAGAACAAAGGGGTCATCAGTGATGGAGTAAAAAATACCTAACATGTCCAATATGTCCATGCATCTAACAAGGAAATCATAAAAATCACAATAACAAAAACAATAATTAGAACAATTCATCACAACAACAATCTCAAAAAATAACCTTGCAATAAGTCTTATTTGTTTCCTCATAACAATAAAAACAACAACAAAAAAAACAACAATAATAACAACATCTTCCAGATCTTGAAGATCTTCCCAAAAAATGAAGAAGAGAAAGCCCTTCTGACCAAGAGTAGGGGAGATTATGTAGACATAAAAAAGATCAAAAACCAATGGGCTAACATCCTCACTGTGATTATTGAATACTTTACTCTGGATGGTAGGTATTAAAAAATCTATAATCTCCATTTTGTCCTTGTGAATCATTTCAGGCACCAGAAGTTTGTTTCTTTCCCCTACTACTTGCTCAACTCTCTAAATAATAGTATTATTGAACACAAGAAAAAAACTTTGAACCCTGTTCTGCATGAAGGTTTTATTTTTCTTATTTCTGATTATATTAAAAATCAAGTCTCGGACCCAATCCCTAAAAGGGTCAAAGGGAAGTTCAAAAAGCTGAACAGGGTTATAAAGAAAGTGAAAACCAAGAAGAGGGATCACAGAAAGATCAAGAAAAAGGAGATCACTAAGGAAGAGATGGAGGTTAGCCTTAATATGCAGAGCAATGAAGAGGATAAAACCCAGGATGAGGAAAAAATGGAAGAGCTTGAGACAGATGAGGTTGACTTGGGAAATCCTAAGATGAACTAGGACGAAGATGACGAGGTCTCCAATAAAGAGGATGATAAGATAGAAGTGGAAGACACTAATCTGTGTGAGGAAGATGAGAACAAGGAGAAGGAAGTGGACAACCTCAAGCATAATGAGGAAGATGATAATAAAGAGAAAAAAGATGGAGAGGATGAAAAAGAAAAAGAGGAGGAGGAGAACAAGGAAACTGAAATGGATGAGAATAGAAGCCTTGGGAAAGAAGGAAAGAAGAAGAAAAAACAAAAACTTGACTCCGACTAGAAAATGGTGTGTTTTGAGGCTGATGATAGAATCCCAAAAAGTACAGTGATTATGGGGCTAACATGGAGAAGTGGATTGGGGAGGAAATGAATATCATGAAAATGCACTTCAAGAACATGCAAGAAGCTATAGAGCCTATCAACTCCAAAATGGTGAAAATGGAGAACAAGGTGAAGATTAAGGTAAACAAAAAAAATAAAGATGATGATCTTACAGTTAGGGTTAATGAAATTATGGAAGAAAAGTTAAATGAGAAGAAAGCCCAGATTAGTCATAATGGGCACATGACAAATATCATTCTGAAACATAGTAATGAAGGCCTGAATTTTTTTTTCTAGAATCTCAAAGCTTTATATGCCTACCTTGAAATGAGTCTGCTAGAAAGAACCTCTTTCATGGTGGAGGGTGATATTGAGAGTGGGGGCCCGAGTTCTATAACTCATAGAGGCATCAAAAGAAAAGTTCCTGAGATCCCTAACGAGATGCTAAAGATGAAGGAGTCTATTGACTTGATGGAAAAAATGCAGAAAGAGGCTGAGGAAGCCTATGAAAAAATACATTAAGCTGGGAGCTACGCTGGTTGGTCTGCTGGTTTTTTGCTGGTAGTTTAGCTGGTAACTGTGCTTTTTTGTCTGGTTTTCTATTTCTTCGGGTTTTGGGTTGTTTGTTTGGGTCCTACTCTTTTTCTCAAAGTAGGCATATAATTTTTGTAAGGGTTCTCATTGACTATCTTTAATATCCTATTGTAAAAGGTTTCAGGTTCCTTTCAAGACCTATTTTTACCTTAATCAAAAACAATAATAACAACAACACTAGACATCATCAATATTTCACTACTCTTGCAGAACTCGATGCGGTCTTTCGACAATTAGTGGATCAAGGGATGATGGTATATCCTAATACTCAACCATTTTATGAAAACAACCCAAACCTAATTGGTATAAAGATAATGAATATTGTGACTAACATCGCATCAAAGGGAATGATACTAATAAATACATGAAATTGAGACATTTTGTCCAAGACCTTATAGACAATAAAAAAATTTAGGTTGAAGGACAAACCCCATCATCATCAAATGCAAAATTGAAAGTCTATAATGAGCCTTTTTCCAAAACATAACCAAAATAATGCATCCAATTTCATTCCATATGATTATTCTACAAACACTATCACAAGCGATGATCGAACATATGGAAGTTTAGAAGAGAATGACGTATTTAGTTTTGATGCACTCTATCAGTGTATTGAAGAATCTAAAATCATGTAAACAATCAGACACTCAAAGTCACAAGTTGCAACGCTGCCACTCGAAGACCAAGAGTCACTATTCAAGCTGCTAACAATCCATGAAACTCTGCAAATCCACTAGCTACACCATCTATAGCCACTCAGTCTTCTTCATGCTATGATTTTTTGGCCCAGTTAGAAAATATTCCTACATAGATATCTATCCTTGAGCTTCTTCGCACATCTCCTATCCATGAATAAGTTCTTGAAAATGCCCTTAATGAGTAACATGTTCCTGAAAATATCAATGCTTCCTAGTTCTAAGCTATGATTGAGAATTTAGCCGCACAAGAACATTTAGTCTTTATTGAAAATGATTTTTGTGTCCCCGATCTCCACCAAATAAATCACTCCATATTGAAGCCAAAGTCCACTCCACTAAACTCAAATGAGTCATTATAGATAGTAGATCTAGTCTCAATTTATGTACATTAAAAATGATCTGAAATATTGGTCTTTCTGAAGAACTTCTTGATGTAAATAAAAGAATCACAATAAAGGCCTATGATGATAGAGAAAGGGAGAGCAAAGGTTTGATAAAACTCCCTCTGCAAGTGGGCTCGACTCTGATTGAAATAGTTTTTCATGTGCTTGACCTTGACCTTCCATACAATATATTATTGGGACGCCCATTTATACATGCTATAAAAGGTGCACCTTCCACATATCATCAATGTTTAAAGTCCCCACATCATGGAAGAGAAATAACCATTCCTGGAGATCCTAAACCCTTTCTATTGGAGATTTGATTCTGAGTAGTTGATTGTTTGTATGTTTGTCATTGATGACAACATATAATACACAGTAGTAATTCTATATGAACTTATATGAATGATGACATGAAGACTTGTGTGGATAGATACATGTTGTTGACATGTTTATTATGTTGTGTTCATACACACAGACCTCGATATGATGTTTCAGTAAATTTATGCAATTTTGTTATTAGCAGTTACAGTTTTGGAAGCATAACTATTTAGGGCCGATGTATATAATGTGTTACATGAGTTGCACCTATATTTAGGATATGAATGTGTATATTCATGTTTAATTATGAGTTTTTGATACAAATCCAAAGGCACCAAATGTGTTTGAAGACTATTGCAAAGTTATGGTTAAATTGGTGAGGCCGACTCAGTGAAGCGTTGCGTCTGTTCAGCATTGACTTGCGCACACTTAATATTGTTTGCGTGCTTAGTTAAGCCAACTAAGATATTGATGAAGTGTTTCTAAGAGCTGACATGACCTTCTAATTTGGAGAAGATACTTATAGTAGTTCAATTGTGATACACCAAGTGTGAATGATACGAAATGTGAAGAAAGATGTATAGAGCAGATTATCAGAGTTGGTTCATTCATCAAGGTTCTATGTGAAGAAGAAGTGAAATATTTTAATACACTAGAAATGATCAAGACAGCAGGTCTACTCTACAGTTCATCATCAGATATAGTGCATATTTGTTAATCAAAAGGTTGTAGCATTCACCATCAAGCAGTGAGATTTTGGACAGTGAGTCCACCACCCCTAACAGGGTTACTTGTAAAAGACTCCTAACAGGGTCCAACCCTTAACCAGGTCACTATACTTATTGCATTGTATTGTACAACTCCTAACAGGGTTGAAATATCTTCTAACAAGGATTACTACAAACAAGTATAGTTTATTGTGGGTGCTCATTCCCACCGGGGTTTTTACCATTTGGTTTCCCCGTAATAAAATTGTGTGTTGAGTACTGTGTTATTTGATTATGCATTTACTTTTTTGTACACTAATGTTAAAAAAGTAAAAAAGAGACTGAAGTAACTGATAACTAATTCACCCCCCTCTTAGTTATCCTTTGGAACTATTCTAACACTTTCAATATTGCAAAATCTTGGAAGGTAAACAATCAAATTATTGTCCTTTGATTGAATTTGGTAGACACATTGAAAAGGAGAATCCCACCCCACCTGTAATTCAACAATCTTCCTCTAAAAGCACTGAAGAGACATCAGATTTCCCCTTAGATCAATGCAAAAAGACTACTTTTGAAAATTGGGGATCTTTATCAGATGAACACATGGAATCTAATGTCGTAGATTGAATTTACAAGGAATAAGAAGAGAAACCAATCACTTTCCCTAAAAACAAGTATGTAAAAGCCACTCCCATTATTCAAAGCATAGGATATCATGGTACTGGTCTTGGAGAAAAAGAAACAGGAAGAAGGACCCTCATTGAAGAAAATCGTTATCCATGTGGAAAAGGATTGGGCTCCTTAGAACCTAAGACAAACTTCACTAAGGACTATAGCTTAGTCAAATTTGATTCAGACACCAAAGAGGATTTATTTGAAGTACCTTTCTAATACATTGAAGATGACCTTGATGAATATGCCTGTGTCGTCACAATCACAAAATTTGACCTTTCATACCCTACCCTTCCCCTCAAAAACCATGAACTAATTGATTTGGATCAACAAGGTTCACTACCATCCTTGGACATATGTGATTTAAATGACGCAATGTTAGCACTCTTTGGAATTAAGAATCTCAGAGAATACAAACATCAAATTCACTATAATGAGAAAGCCTGCTTCGATATCCAGGTTAACACTCTTTGTCTCAAAAATGAAAAAGAAAATAAAAATAAAAAAGATAATTAAACATCCCCTGGTGAAAACCTCTTGTAGGCACCTTCAGATGAAGAAAAAATAAAATAAAGGATGTGTCCTCTAGTGAAAACCTCTTCGAGGTGCTAGAGGAGGGAGAAGTTGACCTTCCATTTATATCTTTGCAGCTAGAAAAATCCTCCATCTTGATAGAAGATACCATGACAATCAATCTTAGTACAGAAGAAAATCCAAAGGTTACACATATTATTTCATAACTCAATGATAAAGAAATAAAAGCTATGAATGAGTTCCTCAAGAAACAAAAAACAAATTTTACTTGGACCTACAAAGATATGTCTGGATTGGATAGAAATTTAGTAGTACATCATCTTGTAGTTGATCCAAATGTTAAGCTTGTTAAGAAGAAGTTACACAAGGTGCATCCACAAGTTGCTTTGTTAGTCAAAGATGAGCTCTAGAAAATGCTTGATGCTGTGATCATCAGACCGATTTATTATCCTTAGTGGGTCTCTAATATTGTACCAGTAGTTAAACTTGCCAGGGGAATCTAAATTTGTATAGACTTTAGATACTTGAACTTAGCATATCTTAAGGATAATTTTTTGCTACCAAATGTTGAAATCATAGTGGATTTGAATGCTAGACATGAGATGTTGTTGTAGACGTCTAAAATATTAATTAGATTAATAACTCATGTATATTCATCTAAGTATTTAATTTAGTCAATTAAATAGTTTCCTCTCTTGGTATTTAAATGTAATTTAAATACTATCCTAATGTATTTCAATTTAATATATTTGCCTCACAAAACTCCTTTTAAATAAATTCATATTTATTAAAATCCCCTCACACTCCTAATTCTTCTAAACTATGATTAATTCAAATCTAATATGAATATTAATCTAAGCCTAACCTAGAAGCCTACCCTACTCCTACCCTACTACTACCTATCCCACTTGCTAAACCTACCTTCCTCACTTAATCATCCTTTATTCACACTTAAAAGTTGATTACTAACCTTTTTAGTGCTAATGGAATTCTCACACATGTGTGAGAAACCCATTCCAAGGAATCCACCCAACTTCCTTAAATGCAACCACCTTATTGTCCCCCACACATATCCCTAAGGTCTCTCACACATGTGTGAGCAACCTTGAGCCACTCAAGCCTTAAATGCTCAAAATTTACCTCTCCTCTAAGCCTATGTGTCCCTTATGTGGCTCCTATATAGATGCCACTTAGGTTCCACCTCATCCAAGCCCTTCCCCTCCCTCCAAAAATCTATAAATAGGAGTCCTTTCTCCTTGCAAATCATCTCTCATTTGTGCATTGTTAACATGCTATAATAGCTCTAGAATTTCATATTTATTTTATGCTTCATGATATTAGTTATTTATTAATTCATTAGCTACTACATGTTAGGATAATTGATAAATGAATCTAGTTTGAATCTTGTATATCATTCTAGTTTAGCCTTTCATTCTCATGTCCTCATTATGGGAATCTTTAGACTAGCTTCTTCATGCTAGTTCTTGAGTTCTCTCATTATTCATTAGATGCATTTGTAATCTTCATCCATAATCAAGTAAGATATCATTTGGGGATTATGCATTTGCATTTTTGAGAGAGAGCACACCCAAAATCATTCATTAACAAATCAAACAAGTCTTAATAGGGTGCAAATTATTTTAGCTCAATATGATGTTATGGAGTATTTCTTGTTGTTTTCAAGTTAATGCATGCTTTGATCTTTATATGTGCTAACCCACTAACATTTGCATGTTTACACTTGCTCCCAAAAGTGAAAATTTCCCATACACATTCTGGCAGGGCCCAGTCCCTTAAATGTTTCAAAACATCTTCCTTTTTTTCTCAAAATCTCATCGGATTGACATCTCTATTTTGCATAGAGGCATCTACACATACGCCAATTCTTCTTGAATTATTGTCCAACATTTGCATCCTGAACCAACGTTTCTGCATAGGGAGATTTTGGGAAAACTTTGAGACTTACACCTTGTCACTTGTAGGGTTTTTGGTTTTTTTAGTGTGCTTTGACACTTCGACATTCTATTTTTTTAATAGAGATTGATTTTCCTAAGGGGTCCTAATGTCAAAATTGTTTCACATATTTTCATTATAAGAGCACTAAAAAAATAATATTTCTTTCTAATGATATTGGGATTCTAACACTTGGGATTTTCTTAGAGATTTATTGGAAAATGATAAATTTTGCTTGTTTTGTTACCTTTTTGTGTCTTGCAGGTTGCAGAGGCATCTGCGCATACACCGATTCAACATAAATCACTGTTCGACATCTGCGCCCTGAAACAATATCTCTGTTGGTATTGCATTAACATGATGTTTCTAGTTTATCTTGCTAATTCTATCATTAGTTACTGATAATGAAATCAACATCTCTAGTTGTAATCAAAATTTGCGCCCAGTTTGCATACTTTTGTTGTTTCTAACAACTCTTTTTGGTGATTTTTCTTGATTTGGGATGCTTGTCAAAGACCAAAAACTTGGAAAACTACTAACCAATTTATTTGCACCCCGCTTGGCCAAAGAACATCATTTGAAACTACTCACATTATGTTTTGCAGGTTGCCTAAATTAAAACCAACCAAACAATCATGCTTCTTAGTGGTTATTTAGGAACATAGGCTAATTAGGTGATTCCTTGTGTGGGTCAAATCAAGCATTAGGGGATTAATCTCTCTTTCCTTTTGGGAAGATAAAAACCTAGAAATTCTTGATTTACCTCAGGCAAGAAATATTTTGGGAATTAACCACATGCTTTGAGTGTTTGGGAGAAAAAACATTGGATAGGAGAGTATGCTCTTTTCCCCTTGTGGGAAAATAAAAAATCTAGACTCATTTTGATGCCAATCCATGCTTTTCAAGTTAATCCTTTAGTTGGGCCTACCGGTTGAGGTAAAAATCCCTCAGAAATGACCTATGTGAGAATGAGGTGTAAGCCACACCACTCCAACCCACATTAATAAAATTTACTTCTTGGGGTTAAAGCCTCAAAATTCAGATATCATTTGAGATTATACTTGGCTCATGCTTAACACAAAGTAGGGCGAGGTCTCAATCATGTTTACGTGACTTCTTGTGCCAAGTTCTTGGATAAACAATTGTTTTAGAAACACATAACATTGGACTACTTATTTTAGAGTTGGACACCCTAAATGGTTGCTAATTAGATAATTTAGTCTCATTTAATTATCTACCAGAGACGTAAACTTGGAATGGCATCTGCAAAGTATATGCTTCAAACTCTCTTTATTCTCATGGCTAATTCTATGGAATTAAAATGCATTAAGCTACAAAAAATCTATACTACCCAAGTAAATGAAATTACTCTAGGAAAATAATAATCACAGATAGGAACTTCTCTACCCACCTATGCTATAGGAATAGTCTACTAGTTCTGTTACTAGTGGCTGCAGGAACAACAAATTTATATTTACTTCCTAATAAACATGAAAATGATTTCTACTCTAACAAAGTGATTCAATCACCAAGTGGGCCCTCTTGGATGAGTGAAAAGAAGCACAATCAAGGTAACAAATTGAATTCAAACTATGCATTTTATTCATACATGGAGAATACATTTGGATAAATAAAATAGTATTACAACTATATCAACTTCTATCCAGAAATATCAACTAACTCGACTAACTCCAAAGAGTTACAATAGTCATCTTATTTAAAGGAAAACTACAACTACTCCCTAAATCTAAGATCACTCCATTAATGAGGATCATTATAGACACATAATGTCTCATAACAGAAATATCAATCATCGAGAATAAGTCTTCCCAGAATATAGTGTGTGATGGCTCTAGATCTGCACGCTATTTTTAACTGAAAATTGTATTGATTTATTCCTCATGCAAAGATCTTGCGGCAATGCCTTCTCTTACTTCAACCACTTTCTTGATTCCTTTGACATGATGCCTCTTTGTAGCAATGGCTGGCTCAGAATTCTTCAACACCATGATGCTGATCTTGAATACACCATGATTTATCCCTGCAAAATGATTAATGCACACACAAAATTTGATACATATATATTCTCATCATTAATATTAGGAAAGAGGTGTTAAGTTATAATTAATATTCTTGCAAGGAACATGGCTACATGAAGGAAACTACCTACAAAAATAGCATAGGAAGTAGGATCATTCATTTATCATATAACTACCACATTCTGTCATTTCTATCCATCAGTTTCAAGCATATACACCATGTTCTTTTATCACCCACTTCCCTACTTATGTCTTTACATATATAAAATATACATATAAAAACACAAGTCTAAATATATGTTTTGCAAGTAAACTGCTAAAAATAAAAGAAAAATCTTTTGAAAAGATGGCCATTTAAGAGGCTCATCATTCCCCCCAACTATCCTATTTCTGGTCCCTAGTAATCATGAAGTTGCAGATCCTGGCCCGTAATCTTAGGTCATTGGCAATCTTTTCTCCTGATTCATCATCAACATAGTTGAAATACCCATGATTGTCCTAGAGTCTTTGCCACCTCTGCACTTCTTTAGCCATGTCATGATCTTCTTCTCTTTCATTTAATGCTAACAAAGGCTGCAGGAGGATAGGCAATTGGAATCTTAATAGAATCTAGTAATTAAGCAGTGTTTTGCCCAACATTATCTACCATGGGATCGACGAGTGGCAAGAGTCAAGTTCTGTAGAGAATGAGGTTCTCTAATTTTTAAATCATGGGACATCCTTACCCATCTATGCCTATAAGTAGTGATCAAAGCCCCAACATTCTATGATAAGTGCTGATCGCACTCTATATATTCTTTCTCTCTGACTGAATAGATCTTGTTGGCTCCACTTGGGTTCATAGTGACTGAGAGCCAATCAAGAAAAGTTCACTTGGAATGCTGAAATTCAGGCCTCATCATCAAGGGTGTTTCTATTTTATTATTTTTGTATGGAAAATCCTGGTGTTCCTTGCTTATATCATTCTGAATCAAGACATAACTACTCTTAATTGGACATCTCCAACATACAATAGTGAATTCTAGTCCCTATCATCTGGTACAACAAGATTATGCAAATACAATTAACACAACGGATTTTTCATAGACATGGGAGTTGACTAAAATGCATCATAGAATTCATGAGGTGTTGAAACATAAGGATTCAATCCTTCTACAATCCTGGTTAATTTAAAATTAACAAATTGTTCCTTAAGGAACAGAGCATTCACTGGAGATGGTGACCTACATGCCATAGCTTCAGGAATTAATTCAGTAATCTGCTTAACCATTCTTTCCAACACTATAATATAATATGTTTTTTGTTCTAATTGATAATCTTTCTCATCAATTATCCTTTTTAGTTTTTCTATTTCTACTTTCCATTGTGCCCTTTCCCATACAAAATTCTAGTACAAGCTCAATCCTATAGCTAAGGGTGTGGATAGGTTTGGTGGTGGCATGGGTTATTACATAAGAATATCAATCCATCCTGGTGCAAGCTGAGGGGTTTCTATTACTTCTTTTGGAATGGAAGTCTCCCCTTTCCATATGATAAGAGTTTTTATTTCACCATCCTATTGACATGATTCAGCTGCTTTTGCCAGTGTGTCTATCCCATCCTTGTTTATTTGGTCTAACACCTTTTCAACAAAATCCTTATTTATGGTAGGGAATTCATCAGTTGGCAAGTCTTCTAAATTATCAGCATTAGCTTTCCCAAAAGAGTCATCAAAAAATTCCTCTGGCTCCTCAGAATCCCTATCACTGTCTATGAAGATATAATCAATATTAGGGTCAGCTGTTACTTCAAAATTTGTATTGTGGGAAATGGTATCACTATCTGTACTTTTCTGAGCCATTTCCTCTGAAGAGGACTTTCCTACAGATTCAAAGGATTATACATTCACAAATTGAACATGAGACTTGTCATCTCTACTGATGTTGGAAAAAAGTCTTGCACTCTTCCTAATAGGGGTTTGGAAAGAGCATAGAGGATCTTTGCATTTCCTCATGCTAGTGGACACCTCCTCTATAGTTTCTATAGGAGGCTCTTCTAGAATCATTTCCTCATGAGAGGGAAAGGTTTCATCAACTATATTACTAACATTATCATTATGTGGTTGCTATTTTGAAATTACTTCCTCTGATTCTAGGGTTTTACCCTTGTCCTTCTTGGCAGTAGACCTAGTTTTCACGGAAGGTGGAGTGTCAGGAATGACATAAACTTCCTTGCTTTTACCTATCTTCCTATTAGAAATAGGAGTACTAATAGAACAATCTCTTTTCCTATACAGGTTAGGTTTAGAGGAAGAGGCTTCAAGAAAAGATTCTATTCTTTGAATTAATTTACAAACCCCCATTGTTGTATTAACCATTCTTCCTATACCCTAGCCTCTAGGGCCGACCACTCTAGGTACTACTTCATCCATTTCCAAGAATTCATCCCAAGTCCCAATCAATTGCTTGTTTAATTCCCTTTCCAAAATTAATTTGATTAAACAATGATGGGAAACAGACTGATCTTTTCCTTATTGAACTGGAGAAACTTTCTTTTTCACAATGTTAAATAAAAATCTAGGTAAATTTACCGGTCTATTGTCATGGTGGAGGGCGCTCAAGATCTTGAAATGCAGTCCATGGAGATATTTGTAACAACCTTCACAGGTAAATTATGATATGATAAACATAGCTGGTTGTATATACTCCATGGGCAATGATATCCTTGAGGTGAATTGTGCCCTTGCCCTGCTTCTTATCAATGTCTAATTGTAGATCACCATGCAAGTTAAACTATGCCCTAGCTGAGCGTAAATCAATGTCTTTAGACCATTTATCTCCTTCCCATGATAGTATTCTTGCTTCCACCACAATGTCCTCTATGAACTCAATTCTTAACCCTTTTACCATTGCAAACCCACTATTCAGAGTGTTTAGAAATTGTAGAGCAATTTCTTCATCAAAACCATTAAGGATAAGACAGTAATCCAGCCACCCTTTCCTTTGAAACATTTTACACCTGACTGGGTCTTCAAGTAGAACTCTGTGGTCTATCAACTCATGCCTCTGAAGATCACCTCCCATTGCTATTGACAAGAAAATTGAAGTATAGAATAGCATTCACTTCCAGGAAATTAAAAACATTTAAACGAATAATATTTCATAAATACCTTCGCGCATGTTAAGGCCTACCACCCTAAACACATCACAAAAACAATCATTAATTGAACTTCATCTTTTAAAATCTTTTAATTACTTTCAAATCATGATGACATAATCACTGGATGACAGATGGTCTCACACATGACGACAGTCATCTTGAAAAGACAAGAAATAAATTTCATCTTTTATGGCTAATGCTTAAATTTGAAAACAAATATTAAATAACCCCTCCCACCAACTAATTTTAGGGTATGGGTCCCACCAAGCCATCATGTGTAAGGGTAAAAAAATAAAAGAACACTTAATCAAAAATAAAAATGAATAAAATAATATACGAATGAAGGTATGTGTCACTAACTTGTGAAGAATTGCAGGAAGAGTGTTATGATATGAGACATGCACTGATGGAGTGATACAATAGTACATGAAAACATGGATGAGAGAGGAGGTGAGGTGGAGTTTATTACAGAGAAATTATTCCATAGGAAGTGAAATGTTTATTAGGGAATCACTGATAAAAATCAAGGATTAGAGAAAATATGGGTGGAAGACCCAGATGCTTCTGCTGTAGGAGTGTTATTGTCATTGCTTTGCTGGAACTGCTGCAGGAAGTCTTTGCAATTTATGGGCTTGTGATAGATCTTGAGGCAATGCCCATTGACAAGCAATTTGAATTGCATAGGATCAATGGTGGAAAGATGATCTGCTCCATTGTCAAAAATTGAGATTATTTCATGAGGTCCAAGCCATCGAGTTTGAAATTTGCCTGGGGTGTGTTGGTAGTGGGAGTCATAGAGCAGGGCCTAATCACCAATGGAAAATTTCTTATCCTTGATGAATCTGTCATGCCACTTCTTCCGCTACTTCTGAATCAATTTGGTATTGTGAAGTGCAGACTTCCAATACTCATCCAGTCCATTAAGCTGTAGGATCCTATCTTCTTGTGCCTTGGTAAGGTTAATGTCTAATTCCAATGCTGTCCCGAGAGTCTTGTGCTAAAAATCAATAGGCATAGATGTAGATTTTATATAAACCAGTTCAAAAGGAGTAAAACTAGTTTTTGTTTTCCAAGTTGTTCTGTAAGCCCAAATGGATTTAGAAGGTGGGTAGCCCAATCCTTCTTGTGAACAACAATGGTTTTGGTTAGCATCGAATCAATCTCCCAATTTGTGATCTCAGCCTGCCCATTGGCCTGAGGATGGTATGGTGTATATTTTCCATGCCTCAATGTGTACTCATGCATCAACTCAACAATAATATTAGAAGTAAACATTGCACCTTGATATGTTACTATCTCATGAGGTACACCACACCTAGTAAAGATATATTCATATAGAAATTCTGCTACCTTGTGATCTCTAGCATGCCGCATTGCTTTGGATTCTACCCATTTTGTTGCATAGTCAGTGCACACTAAGATATATGAAATACCATGAGAAGATGACTCGATAGGTCCAACAAAGTTGATACCCCATTTGTCAAATGGTGTCACCACCACCTGAGGCTGCAAGGGCATTTCATCTGACTTGGTTGGGTGTCCCATACGCTGGCATCAGTCATAGTACCTTGTATGCTTAACTGCATCCTTATGTAGGGTAGGCCAATAGTATCTGGTTGTCAATATCTTGTATGATGTCCTCTTTCTAAAAACATGGCCACCACACGGCTCATCATGACAAGCCCAAAGGATGTCATAAGTCTCATTATCATGAACACATCATCGGGTGACTTGATCAAGACCTATGTAGAACATAAACCCTAAGATCCATGAAAAGTTGAAGCTTTTCTCAACCAGAAGTATGCATTCTCTAGGAAAAAAATGAGGTGGTATCCTTCCTGTAGAAAGGTAGTTGGTGATGTTAGCATACCATGGATTGTAAGTGTCAATAGAGAAAAGGTGCTCATCAGGGAAGCTGTCATCAATTTCTGTAGGATCATCAAGAACTTATAATCTAGATAAGAAATCATCCACCACATTAGCTTTACCTAGTTTATCAATGATTGTCACATCAAACTCCTACATGAGGAGTAACCATCGTTCTAACCGACCATAGATGGTAGGCTTGTTCATCAAGTATTTGATTGCTGAATGATCAATGTATACAAATACTTCATAACCAGTAATGTAATGTCTAAATTTATTAAGTGCATAGATTAATGCTAGCAATTCCTTTTTAGTAACAATATAGTTCAGCTCGACACCTTATAGGTTTTTACTAATTTAATAAATAGCATGCTCAACTATACCTTCCTTTTTTCCTAGCATTTCTCCAATGGCATAGTTAGATGCATAACTGTGAATATGAAAGGGAAAATTCTAGTTAGGTCCTCTAAGGATAGGTGTCTTTGTCAGAACATCTTTCAGCTGCTGAAATGATAGTTCACAGTCAGCTGTCCATTCAAATTTAGATTCTTTCTTCAACAAGATGTACAATGGGGCTGCAAGTTGGCTAAAGTCCTTAATGAATCTCTTGTAGTATCTGGAATGACCAAGAAAACTCCTGATATCCTTCTGCTTTATTGGAGCTGGAAGTGTAGTGATGACTGCAATCTTTGCAGGATCTATCTGGATGCCAAAGGATGAAAGGTAATGTCCTAGGACAACTCCCTCTTCCATCATCATATAGCACTTCTCACTGTTAAGGGAGAGGTTATATTCCTGACATATTTTAAGAACTTTCAACAAGTTATCATGAGCCTCCTCAAATGTAGTTCCATAGGCAGTGAAGTCATCCATGTATAGTTCAATACAGTCAGCAGGAATGTCAGAGAAAATACTGATTACAGCCCGCTGAAAAGTAGCATGTGCATTGCACAATCCAAATGGCAAGACATAATAAGAAAATGCTCCCCATGGATAGGTGAATGTTGTCTTATCTTGATATTCAAGTGATATCTGAATCTGGTTGTAGCCACTGAAACCATCTAGAAATGAAAAATACTTCTTACCAACAAGGTTTTCAAGTACTTGGTCAATGAAGGGTAATGGAAAGTGATCCTTTTTAATGGCTTTGTTAAGCTCACTATAGTCCACACAAACTCTCCATTTTCCTCCTTTCTTTGGAAAAATTACTAGAGGAGAGACCCATTAGCTGTCAGAAATAGGATATAGAAAGTTAGCTTGGAGGAGTCTTTGTAACTCAATGTTTACTATATCTCCCAGAGCAGGGTTAATTCTTCTTTGGGCTTGTCTAATTGGTATGGACTGAGGACTTATGTAGATATGATGGGTACACAACTTTTGGTCTAATCCCTTCATGTCAGTATAGTCCCATGCAAAAGCTTGCTGACTCTTTTTTAAAAGCTGGAGAAGACTGGCCATCTGAGATTTGGTGAGGTTCTTATTGACATTCAACTCCTTACCTAAAGAAATTTCTACTCTTTTGACTTTATCCAGCATCAGAATTTCTGCAAATGAGGGTGACTTTATCTCATGTGGTAACAAGGTATGGAGGTAATTAGGTGCTGCAGGAAACTTAGATGAGGGTTGCTTGGGAAATATGGTTTGGAGGGAACAATTAGGAAAATGACAAGAGGATGCATCAAAGCCATACTAATTGGTGAGAACTACTCCTAGTATGTCATCTTCCTCTTGTAAGACCATAAATAGATCTCTACCAATAACCATGAGTTGCTACATTGAGTTGGATTCAAGGGTAGCATCACTTAGATTGGGGTAGATAACTTGTTCAAGTTCAGCTTGGGGTTTGGCTGGAGAATAAAGAGTTAGTTTCTTGGTATGAATCCCATCAGATATGGTCATTTTTCCTAAGTGATAGGCAATGCAAGCATCTGCTGTGGCTAGCCAAGGCCTTCCTAAGATTAATGGATAGCCTCCTAGTGTGGCTTTGGGTGGTAGGATTATGAAATCAGAGGGGTAATACAAAGAATCAAGTGTGACAACTATATCCTCTACCATACCATCTAGATTAACAGTGGAATTATCAGCTAACTAGAGTATTGTAGGTGTTTCCCTTAACCCAATGATACTAAGTCTCAACAATAATTCCATAGTCATTACATTGATGGATGCCCCTAAATCAACTAGGACATTCTACATTTGTATATGATTAATATGAATGGAAACCACTAGGCTTCTTGGATTAGAGTATTTAGGCATTAAGACTTTACTGAGCATAAGATCAGAAAGTTGCCCAGGAACATGGACAATAGCAGGATCTTTCTTCTTTCTAGCTGGGTGCTTGATACAAGCTTCCTTGATTGATTTATTATAAATGGGAATCTCTTTGAGGGTAACTAATAAAGGTATCTAGACAGTCATTTTCTTAAGTTGGTCAATCAGATCAGCTGAGATAGGATTCTCTTTTGAGGGTGCTGATTGAGCCAATCTCTACGGGTAAGGTGAATTTTTCAAAATTGGAGTAGATTGAAAAATAGGTGGAGTAGTAGTGGTTTAATTCTCTGGTGTTTCCTCAACATCAGAAAATTTAGTTATGATAGGCTCCTTAGGTGTACGTAATGTAGTTCCTGATCTTAAGTGGATATCATTCACTTGCAGGAAATAAGCTTGCTGCTTGTTATTAGGATTTGGAGTTGGCTGTGTAGGCAATTGTGTTGGCTTCTAAGGATTACTACTGGCTGTAGGAGGTGGAGGCATAATAGATTTCTATTAAGGTGGAGGCTTAATATCTTTCTATTGATTAGGTTGATTGGGTCCCCACTGAGGTTGTTGTTGCCAGTTACCATGTGGTTGCCATTGGTTATTCTGTTGTGGCTACTGAGATTGGTTAAACTGCTATTGGTATGGGTTAAATGGAGGATATTTCTAATAGTTTTGGTTATATTTTGGCTGTTGGTTAGAACAATTATGATTCCAATTCTGTCCTTGAGGGCCAGAATTCTAAGGGTTTTGGTTTTTCCATTGACTACTATTATTATAACCAAAATTATTCAGGGGGTCTTGAGACATACATTGTCTTTGAGTCCATGGTCACCTTTGAGCCATGTAGAAAACCTCTACATTCTCCTCATCTATAGATTTAAATTAAGTGGGAATTGAATTAGTTTCCACAGATGCAACTATTTTGCACTTACAGTTCCTTTTCTTCTCTCTACAGTGAGAGCAAAATTTAGCCAACATAGCTTCTGCATCCTCCTTCTTTCTTTTGGCTTGCATAGTGTCTAGCTGAGTGGAAAAATCATTAATAATGTTTTTCTTAAATTCAGATAGAAGATTGGACAACTCCATCTTGGATACTCCTGAACCATTGGAATTATGAGGAAAATCTCTTATTCCTCTTCCTTTCTTCATGGTAGCCCTTGAATAGTTTAGACGTATATTCTTTATGTCAGCCGTGTTCTTCTGAGTATTTTCTCCGCTAGCCATAAGGTCTAAGGCCTAAATTCTTCCATCATTTATACCTTTTAAGAAAAGATGTTTTTGTGACTCCACATTCAATTGATGTTGAGTATTGCACTACAGGTTAAACATAAAACTTGAGACATAGTCTTCCAAGGTCTCATCCTCCTTTTGTGACATTTTGAAAATGTCATCTCCCTTTAAATATCGACCCCTATAGTACTCTTTATATTTAGAAGGGAAAATATTTCTCATTGCATCCTAATCTGCTATAGCATTGGCACCCAAACCCATGAACCATCTTAAGGAAGCCTCCTTAAGAGTAGATGGAAAAAATTTCAGCTTATGGGCGTAAGCTGTGTAATCATAGCTCCTACAGAGGATGTCTAACTCAAATAGGAAGGTTTTGCGATGAGGCCATAAAATTTGGGAAGTGCAGAGGTAGGTATGTTTTTCAGATTTTGGTTACCCTACTGAGGAGGAATGAGGAAAGGAAAGGTAGGTTGAGCCATCCTTGGAGGAGGACCTGGCTTTTATGGTTGATAGATAACAAGAGATAATGGATTATCTTGATACTTAGGTTCAGCAAAAAGTTCATGCAAATGTAATGACCCTTCAGAGGATGATGGTTCTTTTACATTAGCAAATGGGTTTTCAAATGGTTCTTCTTCTACTTCTCCATTATCAACTTAGGGTTCCTCTAGCTCAGGATTAAAAATATAAAATGGTTCAACCTGGTTATTATGAGGAAGGAATCTCCCATGAGGGTCTCTTCTTCTATGCATAAAATGATTACTTGAAACTCAGCCCTAAATTATGAAAACTGGGAACATGAACACCAAAGTAAGTTTGAACTAACACCATCCCTGGTAGCAGTGCCAAAAATGCTTGGCTAAATAATTGTCTTAGAAAAACATAGCATTGGAATGCTTATTTCAGAATTGGACACCCTAAATGGTTGCTAATTAGATCATTCAGTCTCATTTAATTATTGACCAAGGACGTAAACTTGGAATGGCATATGCAAAGTATATGTTTCAAACTCTCTTGATTCTCATGGCTAATTCTATGGAATTAAAATGCATTAAGCTTCAGAAAATATTTACTACCCAATTAAATTCAATTACTCTAGGAAAATATTAATCACAGATAGGAACTGCTCTACCCACCTATACTGCAGGAACAAACTACTAGTTCTATTACTAGCGGCTGCAGGAACAAAAAAGTTCTATTTACTTCCTAATAAACATGCAAATGATTTCTAATCTAACAAAGTGATTCACTCACCAAGTGGCCCCCCTTGGATGAGTGAAAAGAAGCACAATCAAGATAAAAGAATTAAACTCAAACTGTGCATTTTATTCATTCATGGAGAATACATTTGGATAAAAAAAACAATATTATAACTATATCAGCTTCTATTCAGAAATATCAACTAACTCGACTAACTCCTAAGAGTTACAATAGTTGTCTTATTTAAAGGAAAAATAAAAATACTCCCTAAATCTAAGATCACTCCATTAATGAGGATCGTTATAGATACATAATGTCTCATAACAGAAATATCAATCATCGAGAATAAGTCTTCCCATAATATAGTACGTGATGACTCTAGATCTGCGCGCTATTTTTAATAGAAAATTGTATTGACTTATTCCTCATGCGAGGATCTTGCGGAAACACCTTATCTTACTTCAACCACTTGCTTTATTCCTTTGACATGATGTGTCTTTGTAGTAATGGCTGGCTAAGACTTGTTCAACACCACGATGCTAATCTTGAATATGCCATGACTGATCCCTGCAAAATGATTAATGCACAAACAACCTTCGATACATACATATTATCATCATTAATATTAGGAAAGAGGTGTTAAGTTCTAATTAATACTCTTGCAAGGCACATGGATACAAGAAGGAAACTACCCACCAACATAGCATAGGAATTAGGATCATTCATTTAGCATATAGCTACCACATTCTATCATTTCTATCCATTAGTTTCAAGCAAATATACCATGTTCTTTTATCATCCACTTCCCTACCTATGTCTTTACATATATAAAATATACATATAAAACCACAAGTCTAAATATTTGTTTTGCAAGTAAACTGCTGAAAAGAAAATAAAAAGCTTTTGAAAAGATGACCATTTAAGAGGCTCATTGCTAGGGTGCTCTGTGGGGTTGCTAGTCTCAATCGCGCTTGCACATACATAGGATATATTTGAATGAAGATCCTTACTAAGAATCATTAAAAGTAGCAGCCTACCCGATTCACCTCCAAAAGCTTGATAATATTTGTGCAAGGAGGATAGTAAGCTCCCTAAGATACTCCCACATTCGTGCCACCTTGAGTGTTTGGAGTCAGCTAATATGACATCATGACTGGAGCCATTGTGTGCTTGGTGATGACCATATTTTGATTAAATCTTGTGTGTGCACCTACATTTGCGAGAAAAGATTTTTGAAGCTAAGCCATTTTACTTAGATAGGTATTAGTTGAGTGTCTTCAAATTATGAAAACATTGGTGACTTTATCATGCAACTTCTTATCAATCAAACTAATCACAATTTCTTGTATCCTTCAAGGTTAGTTTGTCCCTTGTTGGATTGTCTTCAGACACATGTTTGGAAGATATTAAATGTTCCCATTTGAATTAAGGTATACTTAGCATAGTCAATGCCTTTGATGTATGATTGAAACTCGTTCTTGCCATTGAAAAAATTCATCCAAGCTATCTTAGATCAATCAAACTCAGTCAAAAAATAATGACTACCTTTTGCAATACCATCCAGTTTGACCACGCATAATCCATCTTCCTGGGACATGTCCCATTCGGGGAAACATAAGAAAGTGAAAATCCAACTACTCCATATATACAGGGAGTAGAATATCATCAATCAAGAGGCCAAAAAGTATTAACATATTGTGAAATAATTCCAACAAGAAATCTAAGAAATTAAGAAATATGACAAGATCCTCTTCAATAACAAAGTCTCACACTTTATGGGCAAGTAGCATTTGAATGACACCTTTTTCAACTCTAAGAGATATGCGTAGTCAATACATCACAAACCTATCCATCCAATCTTCTTCATCCCAAATCTTGCATCCCATTCATTGCATTTTAGAATCATCCTAAGTCATCCCCTTTAGGTAGGCATTATTGTTAGGGTTTTACAGAACCAGAACAATATAAGAATAAACAATTATATGTAGAAATAATAGAAGAAAGAAACTAAACACAGATAACATAGAGATTTAACATGGTTCACCCAAAACTTGGGCTACGTCCACCTACACAGCCGTCCAACCTTTCTTATTATCCAACAAAAACGTACACAACCTTACAACGCATTATACATCTCAAATGCTTATAACATGCATTTTAGGGAAACCTCTAAAATCAACCATTTTAGGGTTTTACAATGTCGGTCTTCTTTTTCCCAAAAAAGCAAATCTCTTTCCTAAAAAAAATACCAAAAAATTTTGACCCTTCGGGCCGGCCTTTGGTTCGGGGCTACCACCCCTCACCTCCAAAAACTACAAGACATGTCACCACAATATCAACACCTACTACATGATCAATCACCACAATATCAAAAATTATCCAAATAATCAAGCCTCATCCAATATTCGAGTCAGTATCCCTAGAAAATAAAAATTATGAAAAAGATCCCTTACTTGGTGTCACATCCTTATGAGTTTCTTAGAACCTACATATTATAAAATCCACCCCTTAGATTTACTCCTTGACTAAGCATTGTCTAGGATAGCTCACTTTGTCAGTGTAACTTCATCACCTTGATCTAAAGGTTGCTTTGCATTGACATAGAATATCATCTTCTGAAAGACTGAGTTTGTCTTAGGTTGACTAAACACATCCATTTGAGCCTACATTAGGAGAATCAAATCACCCACCTTTTTGACACCAAGTCATCCCTTAGGTCCTTAGGAAATCCTAATCAGTTTGCATCCTCATCATCACCCTTAGGTATCATTTTCATATCAAATTCTAAGTCTCACATCATCATCATCATCCTTAGAAGTACTAGGAACATTTGCACTTCATCTTTAGGGAGCTTTTTTTCCCCTAAAGTCTCATCTTGAATCATTCATCTTAGAACACATTTCATGCCACCTAAAACCATCTCCAAGAATAGGAAGGATATGGATTCTAATCTTTCCAGTAGCTCATCTGACCCAACAATGGATCCTAACAATGCCATGGTCTCCTTTGTCCCTCGACGCCAAGTGAAAATTGAACAAGTATGGGCTGATCTTGATGAGATCCCCACCACCATCTCCATGGAATATTTCATGAGTCATCCCAAAAATGCGCACATGGTTAGTGCCATCATAGCCATAATAGCGCTACCCTCCTTGCTAACTTTTAGTGTGAGGGTATCCCCATTCTACATGGACTTCGGCCACGCCATCTAACACGTCCCATACATATCCAAAAAAACATGTTTCAACTTGTAGTAGAAAAAATCATTGATCCAAGCCTAAGATCACCCCAAATTATCTCACTTATAACTCACTTACTCCAACTAACCACGACCTAGCCCATAGTGCACACTGCAACACAGTCAACTCCCTTTTCCATTATGGGAGCTTCATCCTATAATCCTCCTCAACCTCCAGCGTCTCAACCAGTTCAACATGCTGCTACCCAAGATGTATAACCTACCATCAACTAATCAACTACTACTCAGCCTATTTCTACCCAAACAATTTTCTCACAACCACTATCTTCAGAAGCCTCGATCGCTTCTGCAACAACATAATTACCTCCTCCCATTCCTCCACTATAATAGTAGAAACTACAACTCACCATAGGCATGACACCCACATGAGCCTTCAACCAACCTTTGTTTCCAAAAGGCCCCATATTCCATGTGCAACCAACAGTACAATCCCAAAATGCTGCAAAACCCCAACTCAACATCCAAACATAACCTAATGCACCTACTTTGCAAGAGGCTTCCCAAAACACTCAAACCTCACAAGAAATCACCTCATTCACTTAGAATTATTCCTAGGAAACATTATAGGCCCTTGGGGTTCCTACGCATTCAAACATCACAAACCCTCCTACCTCCCAAGTGCAACAACGATTCCTAAATACTTTCACACAACCAACATAACCTCAACAACCCACATTCACCAATTACTTGGTCATACCACCATTTCCACCTCCCCAAAAACCAAGTGCTTCCACACACATCAACTACCACACTCCTACCTCTGGAAGCATAAAACTACATAACACCTATCCATCCTATGGTGGCGCTAGCGTACAACCAACCTATACAGGCCAGACCTATGCTCTCCTGACCTACCAAGTGCCACAACAAGGACAACCCTTCTATCAACCACCTGCACAACTACAACCAACCTTACCTCCACTTCCTTAGAAACATTATGCACAAAAACAAAAACCACTACCCCCATCACAAATTTCTTATGCATTTATCCAATTGCCTTACCATACACCTTAATATCCCCCACAAAATCCTTTATATTCCCCAACATCATTTTACCCATATCAAGCACCAAGATCCAATATAATGGGGACACCCATTCCACCACTTGTCAACTCAGAATGGGAAGAAATGAAGAACACTCTTAAAGAGATCCGTGTAGGAATTGAAAGCAAAAAATTCAAGTTTGATGAAGTGTGTCCTTACCCATTTGACCGCTCCATCACAACAATCCCCTTCCCCAAGCACTTTGAAAATCCCAAATTTGACAAATACAATGGGAAGGGAGATCCCATTAGTCATGTCAAAGAATTTTACATGGCTTGTGAAGAGGTTTCCTATAGCGACAATTATATCATGAGCTCTTCCCAAAGAGCTTGGCGTGAATAAATCTTGAGTGGTTTTACAAGATTCCTTATGACACAATCACAACATTCACAGAGTTATCCAAAAAGTTTGTATCATAATATGCGCACAGCATTGAGAGTGAACTATCTCTCATGGAGCTATGCAATTCCAAAAAAAAGGGGGGTGAAAGCTTGGCTTATTACCTTCAACGATGGCAAAGACTCACTATGAGACTGTCATATCAACACCCTAAAAAGCATTTAATGAAGATATTCATCGATAATCTACACCCCAAGATAGCCCATCACATACACAAATTATCTAAAAACCTATCAAGAGATTTGAGGAAAGGGAATGAAACTTGAAGGGCCTCCTAGATGACCGTACCATCAAGCACTATAAGGAACCACAACATGGCAGATCCAACAATGTGCATTCACGCTATTGGAACAAGAACAAAAGTGCAATAACTTATGGTGCCATAGACACCAAGCATGTCAAAATTGTTGTAGCTGGACCACAACCACCACAACCTCCTATCTTCTAGCCATTGACCAATAAAATGAATGCTATATCAGTCCCTCAGGGATAATCCAAACCTTGAGCCTAGAATACTCAAAAGTGCATGTTTTCCCCTTTAGGTGAACCCACCGACTTCATCTTCTACAAAATGGCTAAGGCCAATCTGATTGTGTATCCGTAGACTCAACTATTTGATGAGTCTACTCCTAAGCCTGCATGGTATAAATACAAAGAGTACTAGGATGATAAGTTCATCGGTTGCATCTCCT
The DNA here is from genome assembly GCA_018584345.1 of Thuja plicata. NCBI lineage: Eukaryota > Viridiplantae > Streptophyta > Pinopsida > Cupressales > Cupressaceae > Thuja > Thuja plicata. The sequence goes on from MU227909.1 coordinate 871,958, forward strand.
AGGTTGAGCCTATTATCAATGTGATCCATGTCAAAGGTGCAGATAGTCAATGCACAATCACCACATGCCAAAGAAGAATCTCTATTGTAGGTACCACTTCTACTTCATCCTTTGGTGCACATTATAACCTCTTGGAACACCTTGGGAATATGCCCACACAAATCTCCATTCTAGATCTCCTTCGCACTTCACCTATCCATCAGGAGATCCTTAATAAGGCCTTGAAAGAATCACTTGTACCAAATGAAATTGACCCTACCCAATTTCAATCCCTAGTAGGCCACTTATCAAAATTTAGTGGTATCTCATTCAAAGCCTCTGAAATTCCATCCATTGAGATAGATCAAAACCTCCCACTCCATATCGCTGTTATGGTCAATGATTTTGCCTTCAAACGGGTCATGATATATAATAGTTCAACCCTAAACTTGAGCACTTTAAAGTTCATTAATCAAGTGGGGTACATTGAACCAGATATAACAAATGGTGCCATAACTATCAAGGTCTATGATAATATAGAATGTACCATCTCACTACCCATCCAGTTGGGCCCAATAATATAAGATATAATATTCCATGTTATTGATCTCTACCTCCCATTCAACATCCTCCTTGGTCGCCTGTGGATCCATTCCATAAAAGTTGTTCCTTACACATTTCACAAATGCATCAAATTCCCATGTGAAAGAGCTAAAGTCACAATCCACGTTGATCCCCCACCCCTTGCATACTGTTGAAGCCTCTTTTTCACACTCAAATCATTGCTCAGGGATTGATATTGGCACTTCCATCACCAATTCCTCCAAAACCCACTCAGATACCAAAAAAATTCTTTCCTCCACACTATCCACTGTCAAGATCAACAATAGAGGTTGTAGGGAATATAGCCTATCAGATGCATTCGTAGTTGGGGCCCTACCTCTTGATCCAAATACTCAAGGACGTCCATCTCACCAAGAACCACTAGAGAAAAACAAACCATAACCAACATAGATGGGCTCCTCTCCATTCATATCCCATGGAATCCTAAATAGTCAGTAAATGGAACCTAACATCAACAAATGGTTATATTGGGATGATCAAGCCACTAATGACAAGCTCCTTAATTACTTTAAAGAAAATTACCCACAATACCACAAGCTAGCAACAAAATAATGAAACTACCAAGGAGGCAGTTTAGGTCATGAAGAGGGTGGTATGAAGGATCCCATTGAGCCTCCCCTCTTATCAAGAAGCCAAGGCCTGAGATTTGGCCTAAACATGACTGGGGCACCAATACGAACAACTATACCTACTATAGTCCCCTCGATAAAATTGTTGAAATTGAAGACATCCCTGAATAGGAAGTTAAGAGATCCTACACTGATATCTTTGATTATGAAACCTTCCTAGGAAATTCTATCCTTTGCTAAATCTCCATTAACTTCATCAACCTTCTGTATGTGGTAAATTTGGCCTTGTTAACTCACCATACACTTCAACATAGTCCTTCTTCACTAGGTACACACAAGATTGAATATGATATTATTCATCTTGTCTTCTTGCATGATCCGACCTATTGCCTTCTATCCAGACGGGGTTTTCAAAATTGCTCTTAGAACGAGAGTCTCACAACCATAGACCAATCTAGGAACAAAGGATTTATCTCCATGAATGCAATATAATGCAAGATTATTCTAAGAAATGAGAGATGTAAGATAATCTAAGACATGATTTTCAATGCAACTATTCTAGAAATTGAAACTATATTATTGCAATATGAAATTATTCTATATGAGATATTAAGAAATGAGACAATAATTCAGTATTCTAACAATGCACATGATCAGAAATTTAGGAAGGGTTTGAATGAGAGACTGAGAGTTCTTTTATAGACTCAGAGATGATCAGAATATAAACTTTCATCTTTGAAATAAAATAGATAGAAAAGCCAGTTTAAATTAGAAAACTTTATTGAAAAGAATTCAATAAATTGTTTTCTTCTTGCTTTTTTAAAAAGAAAACAGTAAATTGTTTTCCCTTTGCTTTAAATGTTTTCTTTCTTTGATTTAATTTTGTTTTATTTGAATTTAATTGTTTTCTTTCTCTTTAAAGCACAATTAATTCAAAGATTCTATTTCTGAATAGAAGAAGGATTTTTGAGAGAATATCCAATTAATTAAATAAATATGACCTCATAATTGCTTTTTTCTCAATTATCTGAATAATTAAATTCAATTATTGAAAATGAGGATATTTATTAAATAATTAAATATTATTTAATCCCTTTTTCATGTGTCTTAGCTAAAGAGGGTGAATTTAATTTAATTA
>MU227909.1:874317-884460 GCA_018584345.1 Thuja plicata
CATGTGTCTTAGCTAAAGAGGGTGAATTTAATTTAATTAAAGTGCTAGGACTTTATAATTAAATTAATTCAATCATAGGGTTTGTTTAGCCAATAGATATTTAGGAATTAAATATGATGTATGATTATTGCAGATTTAGGATTTTCTACATTTGACACTTCAGTCAAGTAGAGTCAGTTAAAACATAGAATTGCCTAGTACAATAGGACTTTGATGATCTAGAAGAGTAAAAAATGCAACAAAATTGGTTAGGGTTGCAAGATGCCAATTTTGGGGTGTTACATTTTGCCCCTCTTTGAATTGATGTGCGAGAAACGTATTGATTCAAAGAATAGTCTGATGCCTGAAGCATAGAAGAATAGATTTGAACATTGATTGATAAAAATATTTTAGATCCATCTCCAGGATAGAGCTTAACTCTTCAAAGTCTAGGTTAGGTTTCCAAGACATTAATCAAATATAGTTTTTGAGGGTCATCTCTAGAATGAAGCTTGATCCCCAGGGATCTGGGTTAGAATGCCCCGATACCTAATAGATTGAGATTTTGAGAATCATCTCCAGAAAAAAGCTTGATCCTCAGGGATCTGGGTTAGAATGTCTTGATACCTAAATAGATTGATATCTTTCACAAGGTTGTACCCAGAATGAGGCTCAACCTTCAGGAGTCAGGGTTAGATTGCCCCAATACCTATCCAACAAGATAATCAATGGATATTTTAGGACTATCTCCAGAATGAAGCTTAGTCCCCCAATATCTAGGTTAGATTGCCAAGACACTGGTTAGATTGACATCTTTCACAAGGCTCAACCTTCCGGAGTCAGGGTTAGAATGCCCCGATACCCATCCCAAAAGATAGTTAATAAAGATTCAGAATCATCTCTAGAACGGAGCTTGATTTTTAGGAGTTAGGGTTAGATTTCCCTAATTCCCAATAGATGAGTTTTCGAGAATCATCTCCAGAACAAAGCTTGATCCTCAAGAATCTGAGTTAGATTGCTCAGATGCTTAATAAATGACAAGATGTAAGGAAAAAATATGCCCTTATTGATTGTGGAGTATCCAGTTTTGACTGTGAGGTACAAAAACTTGACCATGCTCCAAGTGATAAGATGCCCCTACCAATGAGGACTTTTGAAAATTAGATCAGATTGATTGAAATAGATATAATGATGTAATCATCCTGCCCCCTTGGGAGTGAAATAGAAAGATGACACGTCATAATGATGATGGAGAGTGAAAAATCATAGATAGATGTTGAGTCGGAGATCAAGAAGAACTCAAAATAGAATACGAAAGAATTTAGAAGATTCAGAATCAATTTCGAGCGATTTCAAGGTCTGGTTGATCAAGGTTGACTAGAGTTGAATTTTGAGGAAAAAAGTCAAAGATTTGAAAATGATGATATGATATGATTCTGACAAGAAAGCGACATCAGAAAGTTGACTGCAAAAGCATCTGATCGTGTTAGTCCCAAAAATTTTAAAATGCAATTTTGAGCGATATAGAAGTGTTAGATTTTGATTTTGATTCTAAAAATGGGTTGAGCATATAGCTGAAGATAGAGAGCGAGGATCAAACACTTGGGCAGTCATGATGAAACCAAGACTCTGAAGAAGAACTCCCCTATGTATGAACTCAGGAGAATGCAAAGAAGAAAACACTGAATCATTGTCACAATGCAAGTCTAGAATGAAAAATGCAATCCTATGCTAGATGCAATATGAAAGTAAAATTCTAGGACATGGTTGTGAGACCCATCATAAAATCATCATCATTGAGCATTTTTTTTTTTTTTGGAACATCAAAGTTGATACAACCCTTACTGGTGCCACAATGCAACCATAAGGATATGAATATGACTTATCATCGAATAAAATGTAAGAAACAAACGTAAGCACCAGGGCACAAAAGCCAAGATGACCTGAACATTGTTTCTAGTTAATGTTGAAAGAGTACACCAATATCGAGGCATTCAAAGCCAAGATAACCATGAGTGTGATCATGCATAAACAAACAGATCAATAACAAAAAAAATAATAACAAACAGAGCAATAACAAGCAAGGAGATAGTACCGACCTCACCATGGCATGAAAATAAACAAGATCGAGGGATGTGAGGTTGTTCCACCTTATTGCAGGAGCTCTTATCACATACACCCTATTTATTTTACATTGCTAGATCATTGGGACTACACCAACAAGCAGTAGAGAAAGAAAATATCAATGAAATCCATGAGAATAGACAGCATACAAAGAAATATTCAAGCATAGCTCAGCCAGTTTCAAAGTTTTTGAATATATTCATGTTTAGAGGGTGTTAAAAAATACCCTTGTGCTTGTGAGTGCATTGTGTTTGATTGTTATTGATAGATGTTTACATTTGAGATATCTGATATGTGTTAAAAAACACAGATGTGTCCAAAGATAGTGTTAAAAAACACTATTTATGGTGGTGTTGAAAAACACCAGTTTGTGTCAGTAGCGAGTTATCCTTGAGAAATGACCAGATTACTGACTCAAGTGTAAACCAAAGATATGATCAAATGGGGGGCCTATGCCCCCAAGCAACGATGACTGACTTGACATATGTTGTGAGGACAAAATAGATTTGATTTCCCCCAAGCGTATGGCGCTGAATCAATGACAAGTCAGGAGGGTCCACAAAGGAACCAGAGTGTCACAAAAGTGACCAAAAGATATGTACAAACTAACGCATAGAATCATCAAGACCGAGTATCAATAGAGAGATAGAGTGTGAGGATAACTCCAACTATAACAAATGTGAGCAATCTCAATAGAATAGTGACAGTAGGCAGATGCAGTGAGAACCACTGGTGATTGACGTGAGAGAGATGCTCAAATGAAACGATCGTAGTATAAGATATACATTAGTAGGAAGAGACAGTGAGAACCACTAGTGACTGATGTAAAGAGGATCCTTAAAAGATAAAAGGATAGTGCCCCCTAGATTAGGAGGGTTTCCCTGAGAGTATGACCAGTTTCAATCCATGTGAGTTGGTGTCTTGACGGGAACTGAAAGCAAATGAAAGTAGGAAAGCATGAAAGCAGCAATGCGGGAAAGCAAATGTGTAAAGCCAAGTGGTGCTATGATGGATATAGCATTGTGGAACAAGAGGCACCTATTTACCAAGTTTTCACCTTCTTGGCATAAATTCATTTTTTGCTACCATGACGCTTGTTTTCCAGGTTTTCATCAATGGCACTTTTTTTCTTTTTCTCTTTTTTTTTGTATTTTTCAATTTTTTATTTTTTTGTATTTTTGGAATATATGATTTTTTTTGGAGATACATCAAAGCGCCTATTGCTAGGTTTTCACTAAGATGATTATTTTTTAGGACATTTTCAAATTTTAAGAATTTTTTTAGGGATTTAGTATATACATGAGCATATTGAAGATGTCTCAGCTGTAGAACCGCTTCATATGAAGAGCGTTGATGGGATCTTTGAGTTGTTCTCCTTCAGTAGTAGAAAGTGGATAGGTATAAGACCCAAACACTATAGTAACAATATACAAACTGAGCCAATTTGGTTCAAACTTCCCTTTCTGGATCTGATGTTGCTGATTCTTAGGGTTCTCTCTCAAAACGAGGTCACCCGCTTGGAAATATCTTGGTCTAACCTTTTTGTTATAGCTCTTGGACATCCTCTTCTGGTATGCTCTAAGGTGATTGAATGCCACTTGATGATGTTCATTAAGTAGTTCCAGCTCTTATAGCCGAGATATTCTGGTATCTTCATCAGTAATGAGGCCTTTTAGAGAGACTCGCAGAGAAGGAATCCCGACCTCAATTGGTAGCATAGCATTTGCTCGGTAAACCAAAGCATAGGGAGTAGCCCCTATTGGTGTTCTTATACTTATCCTGTATGCCCAGAGAGTTGGATTGATCCAGAGATGCCAATCTTGTCTGAACTTATGCACTATGCGATGCAGGATCTTAAGGATTGTTTTGTTGGATGCTTCCGCATGTCCATTACCCTGAGGATAATAGATGGAAGACCAATGTTGAGTAATTTTAAACTTAGAGCATAGCTCTATCAAATCTTTGTTTTTAAATTTTCCCCCATTATCTGTGATAATGGTTGAGGGTAAACCATGCCTGTAGATGATGTAGTTGAGAATAAACATAGCTACTATTTTTCCACTGGCAATGGTGAGAGGGACTGCCTCCACCCACTTAGTAAAATAGTCTGTAGCTGTGATTATAAACTTATGTCCATTGGAGGATGAAGAGTAAATATGACCCACCAAGTCAAAGGACCATTGTTGAAATGGCCAGAAAGTAATTAATGGAATAAGATCCTTAGCTAGAGTATGAATCAAGTTGCCATGTAATTGACATTGTTTGCAAGACTTAGCAAACTGTGTTGCTTCTTTTTCCATATCTGGCCAATAGTAACCAGCTCTAATAAGTTTATTGGCCAATGTTAGGCCATTAGAGTGTGACCCATAGATGCCTTTATGCACTTCTACTAATTCTCATTTGGATTCATTAGGTTCTAAACACCTAAGGAGGGTACCGTCTAGACCACATCTATACAAGTCATTAGCGATGATGACGAACCATGAAGCACTGCGGATTAGGTGACGTTTCTCATTCTGGGAGTAAGTGTCCAGAACAATCTGGTCATGAAGGTAAGAATAGATGTGATGGTAGTGGGATGAGTCATGTCCTATAATAGAATAGATCATCTAGGAATTAGGGGAGTCATAGGCAGGGTAGCATAACATCTCCACTAGGAATTCATGTCTAAAATCATTTTTAGGCATCTGTAGCATATAGGCAAGAGTAGCCATGGCGTCTGCCACTTTATTATTTGCCCTTGGAGCCTGTTAAAATGTGATATGAGTAAAATACTATTTAAGATCATCAACCAACCATTTATAAGGTACCAACTTGTCATCCCTTGTCTAATAGATATCATTGACTTGATTGATGACTAGCTGTGAATTTCCAAGAACATTTAGTTTGTCGAATCTCCACTCAAGGGCGATCTTCATACCATTGATTAGGGCTTTGTACTCAGCAATATTGTTTGTACAAGGAAACAACATCTTGTATGCTCTTGGTAAAGAGTACCTTTGAGGATTAATGAACAGTATCCCAACACCTGACCCCTGTTGGGTGAATGATCCATCAAAAAACATAGTCCATGAGTGATGTGTAAGAAGTAATATAGAATCATCTGGAAATTCAATGTGCAATGGTTGATGATCAACTAGAGGTGCTTCACTAATTTTTGCTATTGCTTGGCCCTTAATGGCTTTCCTTTCAACATATTCAATATCAAACTCACTGAGAAGCATGACCCATTTATCTAGTCTACCTGTGAGGGTAGCTTTACTGAGAAAATATTTCAGAGGATCAATTTTAGCAATTAGACGTGTAGTATGAGCCAATATGTAGTGCCACAATTTTTGTGAAGCAAACACCACTGCAAGGCAAGCCTTCTCTATAGTAGAATATTTTGTTTCATATGAGACTAGAGTTCAACTAATGTAATAGATAGCCCTCTCTTTGTTGTGCTGATCTTCTTGAGACAATAAGATACCCAATGATGTATCCATAGCAGATATGTAAAGTATAAGTGGCTTCCCATGAATGGGAGGCATCAAGATCGGTGGGTTTGCAAGATACTATTTGAGTTGTGTGAACCCTTCATCACATTCTTTGTTCCACTGATAGGCCACACCCTTGTGCAAAGTCTTGGTAAAGGGTTGTGACTTGACCGCCAGTTGAGAGATAAAATACCAGATAGACTTCAGTCAGCCCTGAAGTCCTCTCATTTGTCTGATATTTTTTGGTGGTGACATTTCCATGATAGCTTGTACTTTTGCAAGATCCACTTCAATGCCTTTGGCAGAGATGATATAGCCAATAAAATTACTAGATGTTATGCCAAATGCACATTTCTTAGGATTAAGTCTCAGATTGAATTGCTCCATTCGATCTAGTATAGGACCTAGATCGGAAACATGTTTCTTTTGGTGCATGCTCTTAGCTAAAGTGTCATCCTCATAATCTTCCATTATTTTATGCATCATGCCATGAAATATGGTGGTAATAGCTCTCTGATATGTAGCACCGACATTTTTGAGTCTAAAGGGCATGACATTCCAACACAAGGTGCCCAGGCACATGTGAACGCAATTTTCTCTTGGTCCTCTGGTGCAATTTTTATCTGGTTATAGCCAGAGAAACCATCCATTAGTGAATACATTTCATACGCTGTCACCATATCTATGATCATATCAATAGTAGGCAATGGAAAATCATCCTTAGGACATGCCAAATTCAATTCTCTGAAGTCTGTGCAAACTCTTATGGATTTATCATGTTTTGATACTGGAACAATATTAGAGATCCACTCTGCATAATCAATTACTTTGATAAACACTGCCTTAAGAAATTTCTCCAATTCAGCTTTGACAAGTAGAGCTATGTGTGGATGCATTTTGTGAAGCTTCTGCTTGATGGGCTTAACACTTGGTGCAATGGAAAAATGGTGCATGATTAGATTAGGGTCTAACCCTAGCATATCTGAATATTTCCAAGCAATCTTAATCTTTTTGCTTCTGAAGAATGTAGTGAATTCTTCTCTTTCTGCTTCTGATAGTGATTGTGCCAAGTGAATAATCTGAGGTTCTGCCTCTGTACCCAAGTTGATAGGTTGAGTTGGTTCAATAAGAACATATGAGATTTCCTAAAAATGACTTGGGAGTGCATCAAGTATCTCATCCTTGAGTGCCTCGAAGAGGTTTTCACCCTTGGATACATCTTTTATTTTGACTATTTTAGGCTCTGATACTGCCACAAGGTGGTTTTCACCATCAGAGCGCCTATTTTTTCTTCTTTTTATTTTGTGACTAAGATACTTGATGTTTGCCTCAGTCATATTGACACTTTCTTCGCTAGTGGAGGATGTTATAGGTTCGATAGCATGTACATAACAAGCAAGAGTGTAATCATTCTGGAACATAAGGAATTCTTTAGATGGGGAGGTAGAGTTCCAGTCTATAAGCTCAGGATGGAAAAGTGAAAGAGGAGTGATGGGTTCAAGTGTGTTCATGGTATAATCATCAAAGGCATGGACAAGCAAGTCGAGACCCAAAGCGATCTCATCCAGAGGTATAGTCAAATTCCTTTGATTCCTAGCGACCGTAGTAGACGACATGTTAACATCTAGGGAGTCAGACTCATGTGACCCTACACTAGACTACTCACCTACTTTGAGAAGGTTTTCATATGCATTAGCTATATCTGTATCTCTGTCAGAAGTGGCATATGACAAGCTGTCGAACTCATATTCATGGGAGTCTGTTTCATTATTAGGTCTCATGTCAAGAACATGAGTGAAATCAACCCTTTGTCCCCAGTTGGGATGAGTTCTACCTAGAACCTCTGCTATGGTCATATGAGCACCTGTTGACCTAGGTACCTTAGTAGTGTTTGTAGCATCAACTATCTCTTGTGTAATGAGAAGTGACTAGAATTCTTGGTCAAACTATTCTTGAAAGGGTGGTGGTATGTATAAATCACCCCGGTGACTTGGATTTAGAGTATATATTTCTTTCCACTCCTCATAAGTTAATGGATAAAGTGAAGTGGTGGTATCATAATCGCTGTCAGTGTCTACTATACTGACACGTGATATAAATTTATCTGGCTCAGCAAAGAATGCTGCCAGGTCTGGAGGAATAGGATAAGGAAAAGTATCCTCATTAGAGTTGTCTTCAAGTTTTGCAATTTTAGGTGTTTCTTCAGGTGTTGGTTTCTTATCTTCTCGAGGTACAAACTTATTTATTCCCAGTTGGAATGTGAGTTTCTAGAAGCCTATACCTGTAGAGTTGCATGTTCTATGACCAATGGCTTCAAGTGGTGCAATCAATCCCTTATGATTTGAACCTATGGGACCATTTCCTTTATAGCCAAAATGTTGCATAATAGATAAACCTTTTCCATATTTCTTAGGTTTTATGTCATAAGGAGGAGTATTTTCAGAATTGTCTTCTCCTTTATAGATCCAAGCTTTGATAGCTCTATTTCCAGCATCTTCTTCTAATGGTATTGTGGCTTGTACAAAGGTGCCACCATACTTTGTTGGAGGAGGAACCATAGAAGGTTTAGTGCTCTTAGAAGGTCTCCCAAAAGAACAGGGAGACAAAGGAAAAGATGTAATAGATAGCACAGGTTCAATCTGATATCCTCCCATATCATTTTCTTTGAGTGTCAGACTCTTTTCCATTTCTTTTAATTTATCCTCAAGGATTTCAATAGATTCTCTATTGGTAGGCACAAGGATGTCAGCAGATTTTGTGAGGGCATTGCAATCATAGTGTGTATTGGTAGGTATAGTCACTTCAGAACCTTGGAATGGGAACTTAATGCACTGATGGTATGTGGAAGGGATAGCCTGCATTTCATGGATCCATGGCCTTCCTAACAGAATATTGTATGCAAAAGGAATGTCAAGCACTTGACAGACAACATCTCGTTCAATAAGACCAACTCTTATTGGAAATAAAACTAGCCCCTTGGATTTACATTCTTCCTCATCATAGGCTTTAATGGTAATCTTTCTGTGAGCATCAATGCAATCTTCACCATAGCCTAACTCAATAATGAAACTAGCAGAGCAAATATTTAGGCCAGTGTCGTTATCTATGAGAACACAGTGAACACACTTTGGACCAATCATGACTTCAATGTGCAAAGGATTATTATGTGGGTGATTCAAAGAATGGTCATCTTCCTTAGAGAAAGACAAGTAATGTGAGGAGGTCAAGTGACCTACCATAGATTGAAACTGGTCAAGATCAAGATCTTTTGGGACATTTGCCTTAGTGAGGGCTTTGTCTAGGATTTCCCTATGAGCAGGGGAGATTTTCAAGAGCTCAAAAATAGTTATCTGAGCATTAGTACATTGCAATTGATCAAAAATTCTGTAATTGGTAGCATTAGATGAGGAACCAACTTTTGAATTCTTAGTAACATAGTCAACCTTAGCTTTGTCTGAAAGTTGAGTTGATGTAGATAGAGAAGGCTCAGGGCCTTTGAGAATGATTTTAGCATGAGATTGAGTAACAACATTAGCACTGACTTGAGACTTTCCTTGTTAAGAGGACTGAGGTGTAGACCCTCACAAAATGAAAGGTGTTTTAGACTTGAAAGTATCTTCCTTTCCTTTGAGAATGATGACATTACAATATTCAGTGTCAATAGGTTCAACTATATTAATGACATTATCATTATTGGTATAAGTATATTTGACCTTCGCATCAATATTTTTTCCTTTAGATGATTCACCTTTTCCATGAGGAGGAAATGGGTCTTTGAAAGCTTGGTGATCAAAATTTTTGTTGTGACCTCCTACAGCAATAACCTCACTATCGATGAGATCCTGGATTGTATGCCACAATTTAAGACAAGTAGCTAGTTTATGAACTTTGTTTTGGTGGAAATCACAATAAGTAGATTCATTCCACCCAGAGGGTCTTGGTTGCAGATCATAAGGTCGTGAATTATTCAATGGAGTAAGTAAATTGTTGTCTACAAGAGTCTTGTAAACCGCCTCAAGAGGTTCTCCTAAAGGAGTGAATTCACGCTTGGGCCTAGTAGCCCAAGGTTTAGGTCCAAAAAATTGTGAAGTACTTGGTTTAGAATCTTTCGTAGCCTTTTCGGTGGCTTTGGCCACTTGTATCATGGTAGTAAGATTAAAGGCATCCTTAGAGGGCTTGGGAGTCACATTGTCTACAATGCCATCATTCACAACATTTTGGTTCTTGTTGGGAAATTTAGGCTTATCTTTGCTTGAAGAAGAAGACCCTTGTTTGTTTTCCTTGTGTAAGGTCAATTCTCCTTTCTTGATCATAAATGTCTTGATTCTTACAACTTGTTTAATCATGTCATCAAAGGTTAGACGACCTTGTAGCTGTACTTGATACCCAAAGTTGGGAAGAAGATTATCGAGAAAGATATCCAACTTTTTTGATTTGGGTATCTTGTGAGAATATCGTGTATAGAGTTGTCTCCATCTTTGGAGAAATGCCAAGAAGGATTCCCCATTATTTTGTTTCAAGTTGCAAAGATCTCAAATATGAACTGGATGTTGGATGTTGTGAG
>MU227909.1:899863-917276 GCA_018584345.1 Thuja plicata
CCCCCACTTGCACTTCCCCACCCCACTCACTCTGCCTCCCTCTGCTCCGCCTTACCGCTTCCTTCCACCACAGCCTGCTGCTCCTCCACCTACCAGAGTGCCCGCCATCCCTCTGCCACCTCCCAAATCCCTCCGCCCATGCTCCCCTCTACTCCTGCCACCACCTGCACTAAACCAACCTCTGCACAACTCCATCGCCTCCCCTAAAACTGCCGCTCAGCCCTCTAAATGGGCTGCTTAGCCCAAAACACCGCCCAACAGCAACCTCCGCTCGGACAAAGTGGCTTAAATTTGACAGCCATTTGGACATTTTTTCATAGTGATTTTGATTTTCAGTGACGGTCTACAAGACATCAAATTTAACCTTGAGAAATTATGACGTCAGCAGGATTTTCAAAATTCTAGCTCTCACCATTGGGCTTTTCAATTTGGCAGTTCGACTTCGAACTCACATATCTTGCTTATTTGGAGTCCTTTTTGGGTGCATTTTTTTTTGATTGGGGGTAGAATTTCACAAAGATCACAGTGGTGGAGTTATTTTTTGATTTTTATATTTGGATTGATTAGAAATTACTATTTTTGGTGACTGTTACTGTCTAATCCTCATTTTTGCAGCTTCTGAAGCCTCGTACGGGCTCATACGGTCATCTTTTTCAGTGAAATTTTTTTTGAAACCGCATGATTTTCTGTGTACTATATGAATATGCACTCTATTTATTGATTTGATGATTTTTATATTGTGGACTAATCTTTAGCTTGGTTGTTTGTGATCTTATCTTTTGTATACAGCCTAACAGTGGTTTGCAGAACGTTATTCAAGAAGACTAAAACTCAAACTACTCATGAATTAGTTTTGCAGGTTGCCTTTGATCGATAAAATGCAAAACAATGTGCTTGCATCTTGTTTTTGATTTCTTAAAATAGGAACCCGCATGCAGGATTTATTAAAATGAACATTTATTTGCTATTTTAGGAATGATAATGATGTTAGGAAACTATGATCTTGCCCTTTTGGGATGATCAAAAATCCATAAGCATTATTATCATTCTCTCATTCTGCTTGAAGTGTCTTTTAGTTTTGTAAATCCTCAGAATTGCATGGACGTATCCTCTCCCCTCGCCTTCGCGGATCTTGGCTGTAAGAGAAATCCATACAAATCCTTTAGTGTGGCTACCTCCCGAGTTCTTTAATAGAGCCGGTGAGAGTGGATTGCCCAACCGGTAACAGGCTAAAGCCAAGCCCTTCCAAATCGGTATATAAAAAATGTCATCGTGATTAATGTCACAGTGAACCGGTGTTGAATGCGTTATACCGGGAAGAAGATCTCCCTCACTACCCTTGTGGTGCGTTAAAACCTACAGAACGTAACTTCTGTAGGCTAGGAGGCCTCCATAACGGAGCTAATCTGCCACAAGTATAACCACCTGAACGGATGCCTTGACTACACACTTTATTCTAGTTACCAAAATCCCTCTATCTGTTGGCGCGGAAGGTCAGAGATCGACTAAGACGTCCCACACTCTCATGGCTCTTAGTAGAGACAACGATCCCTTGGGAAGTGATTACCCTTGGGATTCGAAGCTTGGTGTGCCTGAGAAGTGAGTGCACATGTAAGGAGGAGCCCGTGCCTCCAAGCTTCTAAGTTGTCCGCTATGAGTAGACGTGGCTGAACTTTGGTTCAAGTGGGAATTCAACAGATATTTCCCTGGCTATCCTAGGATTGTGGTGTCTCTAGTATTTTTACAACAAATATTATGCTTGATGTGTCTTGTGTGGGTGAAGCATCAAAACATTCAAAATGAACATTCAACTCAAACATCAAAGTGATCAACGATTCCAAATATGCACTTCTAGGTGTTAACTGTCAAAATCTTGTCCAAGTTTCTACATTTGTTATCAAAACTCTGCAATCTATCAACTTGCTGTCTAAATTTCTATTCTGTTGTGAAGGTTCTATCCGAATTTTTCACAAATCTGGGTTCTCACCAACATCATCACTACTAGTCTGTCTTTGACTGCAATCTATTGACAGTCTGACTCGTTGTTGTTTTGAAATCTGATTTCATTGTGCTAGTCCAGTGACTTGTTATCTTATCATCTTTGCCTGCGATGTCATTATCCTGAGTTGCGAGAGCAGGTTCATTAACCTTGACTCAAGATCGGAGTCGTTGCTTCTCTCTCTCAGTTGGACTTTATCTCCTTTGTCCTTTAGTCTTGGACTTAATCAACACTTTAGACATCACTTCAACACCTGTCAGTCAATCAACTGATTTATCATACCTCCTCTTCAATCTTCTAAGCAAGTGCACCAACCCAATCTTGCAATGTCTAAAAGCAAATGGGCTAAACCTTATGGTCCTAATAATGTGCAAGAAGAGATCCTTATGGAAGCTCTATCAAAACAACTTCAAACTATGAAATCTGAAATCCAAGAATTAAAGGGAGAAAAAGATCTAGATCTACCTTATAACATCTTGCTAGGATGCCCATGGATACACGTTATCAAAGGTGTACCCTCTACCTATCATCAGTGTCTAAAGTTCCCACATCACGGGAGAGAAATCACAATTCCTAGAGATCTTGAGCCCTTTCAATATTGCAAAATATTGGAAGGCAAACAAGCTAATTACTATCCGTTGAATGAATTTGGCTGACACTTCAATCAAGAAACCCCTGGTTCATAAAAGACATCAGAAAAATCAACTAAGGAACCCAAAGGAAAGGAAAAAGTCATTGAGGACAAAGCTACTAAAGACAAACCCTCCTCATCTGAAGCAAAGGCAACATTTACAGATCAAGGCATGGGAGAGTATAAATTTGAAAGTGCCTTATGTATTGGGAAACTCCCCTTGTCTTCGAAGTCTTATGGAAGACCATCACCATTACCCCTCTCTAAGGATAAAGCACTTATGCACGGCAAGTCAACTATTTTTGAACATTGGGGGTCCTTATCAGATGAACACATGGAATATAGTGTCCTTGATTGGCTCTATAATGATGAAGAAGAATGACCTGTAACTTTCCCCAAAGGAAAGTATCCTAAAGTTACTCCCATTGTTGAAAACATGGGATATCATGGTATTGGTCTTGGAGATAATGAAACAAGAAAGAAGAAGATCATAATAGCTAATGGTTATCCTAAAGGACATGGATTGGGTTCCATAGAAACTAAGACTAACTTCGCTAAGGATTATTGTTTAGCTGCCTCAAGTTCAGACACTGAGGAAGAGTTATTCAAAATTCCTTTCCAATACATTTAAGATGACCTAACTAAAAATATCATGTCTTCACTATTACCCAAGCCAAACTTTCATCCCCTCATCTACCCCTCACAAACCCTAAATTAATTGACTGGGATCAGCAAGAATCACCACCAGCTTTGGACATATGCGATTCAGATGAGGCAGTTTTAGCCCTCTTTGGACTTAAGAATCTCTGAGAACATGAACATCATATACACTATAGTGAACAAGCCTACTTTGGTAGCCAAGTCAACTCTCTCAGTCGCAAAAATGGAAAAGAAAAATAAAAATAAAAAATGTAAATACATCCTCTGGTGAAAACCTCTTGCAGGCACCTAAGGATGAAGAAAAAGACAAAATAAAGGATGATTCCTCTAGTGAAAACCTTTCTGAGGCACTAGAGGAGGGAGAAATTGACTTGTTTTTTATATCATTAGAACTAGAAGTGTCCTCTATGATCATTGAAGATACTATTCCAATCAACCTCGGCACAGAAGAAAATCCACATATCACTTACATTGTAGCTTCTCTCAGTGATCAAGAAAAGAAAGACATGACGAAATTCTTACATAAGCACAAAATAAACTTTGCCTGGACCTACAAAGACATGCCCAGGCTTCATACAGATCTTGTCATGCATCATCTTGCGGTAGATCCAAATCCAAAACCTATCAAACAGAAGCTTCGCAAGATGCATCCTCAAGTTGCATTAGTAGTCAAAGTAGAGCTTCAGAAGATGCTGGATGCTGAAGTAATCAGACCAATTGATTATCCTGAATGGGTTTCTAATATTGTACTAGTAGGTAAGCTTGCTAGGGGCATTCGTATCTACACTAATTTCAGAGACCTCAACCTTGCATGTCCCAAGGATGATTTTCCACTCCCTAATATTGGCATTATAGTGGATTTGACGGCAGGACATGAAATGTTGTCACTTCTGGATAGATTCTCAATTTATAATCAGATCAGGATAGCACCAAAAGACCAACACAAAACCACATTTACAACACCTTGGGGAAATTTTTGTTATCAAGTGATGCCTTTTGGTCTTAAAAATTCCGGAGCCACTTATCAACGGGCAATGACTACCATCTTTCATGACCTTTTGCGTGTCATCATGGAAGATTATGTGGATGATCTTTTAGGCAAATCAAAAATAAGGGAATCACATATTCCTATCCTTACCACCATCTTTGAGCGATTGGAGAAATATAAGCTTAGGCTGAATCCCAAAAAGTGTGTCTTTGGGGTACAGTCTGGTAAGCTGTTGGGATACATTGTATCATGGTGTGGAATAGAAGTGGATCCAAAGAAAGTGAAAGCAATCCTAGAGATGCCACCACCCAAAACATTGAATCAATTACATTGTTTACAAGGCAAACTACAATCAATCAAAAGATTCATGTCACAACTGGCTGACAAAGTGCATATGTTCTCCCATCTTCTGCGCAAGAATGTCAAGTTTCAGTGGGATTGCTTGTGTCAAAATGCATTTGAGAAACTGAAAGGTTATCTAGCTAATCCACCAATGTTAGTACCACCTATTTCTGGTCACCCTCTGATTTTGTACATATCTACTACAGAGGTCACGTTGGGAGCCCTCCTGGCATAATTAGATGACACCGGTAAAGAGAGAGCAATTTACTATCTTAGCAGAAGTCTTATTGGCTATGAGTTGAATTATTTCCTAATTGAAAAAGCATGTTTGGCTATTGTTTTCTATACACAGAAGCTATGACATTATATGCTTAATCATAAGATTCATCTTGTTGCTAAAATTGATCCACTCAAGTATCTCCTGGCACGCGCTACTCTTGCTGGTCATACAACAAAATGGGTCATTATTCTTAGTGAGTTTGACATTGTCTATGTGGATCGCAAGGCCATCAAAGGACAAGTGATTGTAGATCAGTTAGCTGAAGCACCTATTGAGGGTAAACACCCTCTGATCATAGATTTTCCAGATGAATCAGTCTTAAATCTTTGCCCAAGTCCACCATGGAAGCTATATTTTGATGAATCTTTCACTCAGAAAGGATCAGGGGCATGAATCTTGTTTGTTACACCAAAAGGGGATCTCATCCCTAAATCCTTCAAATTACAATTTCCTTGTACCAACAATATTGCAGAATATGAAGCCCTTGTACTTGGACTTCGACAGGCCATACAATGGCAGATTCTCACTCTATTGGTGCTTGGTGATTCACAATTGGTTATCAAACAAGTTATGGATGAATATCAAATGAAGGATGACAAGTTGCTTCCCTATCACCAAACAGTTGAAGATCTCAAGACACATTTTACTAAACTAACCTTTCAATAGATCACTCACACAAACAACAAAGAAGTAGATGCTATGGCAACAATTGGGTCTCTGATCACTATGCCAGAACATAGCGAACGGTGTGAGTTTCTTGTTGAGAATCTTACGGTCCCTGCCTATGACAAACTGAATTCTGAAATGGTGTGTGAAATTGCTGATCCCAATTCCCCATGGTACCAAGAAGTGTATTCCTACCTACATGATAGACATACCCCACTTAATTTAACGCCCAATCAACATAAAACCTTCATTCGTTGAACCTCCCATTACACAATCCTCGCTGATACCCTCTACCAAAAGCATTTCAATGGAACTCTTCTAAGGTGTCTAAATTTTGGTGAAGCACAAACATCCCTGGAGGAGGTACATCAAGGAATCTATGGGGTCCATTCTAGTGGACTTACATTAGCCAAAAAGTTGTTACGCACTGGATATTACTGGCCTACTATGGAGCAAGATGCCTACAACTATGTGAAGAAGTGTGTACCTTGTCAGTAGCATGGCGATTTGATACATTCTCCCTCCCAATCACTCCAACCCACCATCACCCCTTGGCCCTTTTCACGTTGGGGTCTCGACCTTGTTGGCCAAATTTTCCCTAATTCGTCCAATCTTCATAAATACATCCTGGCTGCTACGGAGTACTTAACCAAGTGGGTCGAAGCTATTCCTCTCACCTACACTACTGGAAAAAATA
Source organism: Thuja plicata (assembly GCA_018584345.1). Taxonomy (NCBI): domain Eukaryota; kingdom Viridiplantae; phylum Streptophyta; class Pinopsida; order Cupressales; family Cupressaceae; genus Thuja; species Thuja plicata. The sequence continues at coordinate 906,127 of MU227909.1, forward strand.
TTTTGATGTTTATTTTGAACTATCTTATCTGTCGCTATGGCATTCCTCAGGACATTATTACTAATAATGGAGGACCTTTCAAGAACAAGGATGTCACAGTGCTATGTAGGAAGTTCAGCATTACCCACCATACCTCTTCCAAGTACTTTTTGCAAAGCAATGGTAAGGCTGAGGCTACAAATAAAACCATTCTCAAAATCCTCAAGAAGATAGTCGATGAAGCTGGCCATGATTGACACCTTCACCTCAATCCTTCCTTTTGGGCTTACCGCACCTCCATTCAAACCCCCATGGGAGCCACTCCCTTTGCCCTTGTTTATGGTACTGAGGCTATTCTACCCATCAAAATTGAGCTCCCTTCCCTTAGAATCTCTCAAAAGAATCTGTTGTCCGAAGAAGAATATAGAGTTGCCCGCTTGCAAGAGTTGGAACTCCTTAATGAGAGATGCCTCAATGCCCTAGACCACCTCTACGTGTATCAAAATTGCCTTCGCCTTCAGTTCAACAAAAGGATAAAACCTCGTCAGTTTAAGGTTGGTGATCTTGTCCTGCAGCATAATATGAAGAACCTCCAGAACCGTGAGAAGAAAGGGAAGTTTGAACCTAATTGGTTGGTCCCTTTATTGTTCCAACAAAATATGGTTCAGGCACCTATCAGATTGCATCTCCAGAGGGAGATCCACTCCCTGATCTTGTAAATATTGTACATCTCAAGTGCTTCTATGCTTGATCAGTTCATAGTCTGTTGTACAGCATAAATTGTTCAAAATTCCAAAAAAATTAGAAAAGTAGAAAATCTAAAAAACATTCAGAATATTCAAAAAGAAAAAAAATTAGAAAAAATAAAAAAAGCACAAAAAATACAAAATCTTGAAAAGAAAATCAAAAAGAGAAAAATAAAATCCGTCCATCTGTGAAAACCACTTCGGTGGCACAATGGATAAGTACCATGGTGAAAACCTATTTCAGGCGCTATGTGTAATAAGATCCACCATCAATTTCTACCATTTGTCTATATAGCTTGCATCGCCTTTCATAATAAGTGTTGCTACCCATATTTGTGCAGGTAGTTCTTTGACCATCCTCTCACTTTTGCAATAATGATTCCTGCATGACTGAGCTTACCAAATCACAAAACTAAGCTTTGTTCTAGACACAGTGATTGCAAACATTTTACATCAAATCAGCAGACAGATTGAATTTCCTAAATGATCGTTCTATTCATGAGCAATTGCCAGCGAATTTCTATTTTCTATCAATCAATCTTTGGCCCATCAGGATGAATCCTTTCGGTGTCGGCTGTTCTATCAATCTTCACATCAAAATTGTTCATGGCAAGAACTTTTGGACTGAATGACCATTTGGTCAGGATGCCTTTTTGTTGATTTTATCTTGTGTTTTACTAGGTCCTTATTGCGACAGCCTCGATCTCTTATATCTTGGTTTGTTATGGTGAGTATCTAGTGAAATACGTGTCCTTTGTGGTATGATCTGCTTGTCATAGTTTTAGTGCATTTATGTTTTGATATTTGGTTATGACTATGTATGCCTCACTGGGGGCAAGATTCATGCATCCAAAATCCCTCAAAAGATCTGGATGTACTACATCTCCTCATGAGTACCATTTCATAGCTCTCATCATACCTGATATCTCACATTCTTGTTCCTAACAATCTATTTGTTTGAGAGTCTAGTCCACACAAAGGAACCATGTCACTTGTGTTTTCTACCACATGGTGCATAACTCCTTTTGCAATATCAAAATAGGGTGTGCTCTCCAACATTAACATGGTATTAATCCCACTATCATATAGTTAGTCTTTGCATAGTAGTTAGGTCATATTGCATTAAGATTTTTCTCTTGGCAAAGGTTTCTATTTATTCCCCTATCCGGTCACCTACATGATTTTATCAGACTTATTGTGATACACACAAAAATAGTATCCTCATTAATCATTTGCATTGTTCAATTCATTAATCATTAATCATTAATCATTTGCATTTCAGTTCGTTAATCATTAATCATTAATCATTTGCATTTCAGTTCGTTAATCATTAATCATTTGCATTGTTCAATTCATTAATCATTAATCATTTGCATTTTAGTACATTAATCATTATACATTTGTCTCATATTGAATCCATTCCGCTCATTAATTCTTAGTCATTATACATTACATTGTTCATCTCATTTGTCATAGTTCATTTTTTTCATATCATTAAGTCTCACATTGCATTCATTTCATTTATCATTAACCATTATACATCACATTATCCATTCATTTAGTGTTCATTATTAGTACATTACATTAAATCATTTGCATTGCTCATTTAGTTCATTCTGAACATTGTTCACACATTTATAGTTGCATTATCATTTTCCTTCACATTATACATTTATAGTACCATTTGCATTGCATTCCATTAGTTGCATCCATAACATTCATTACAACTTTTAGGATTCAGTCATTTCATAAAGCATCATAAAAACATTTATACATCATTACATACATGATCAAATATACGCATTAACATCACATCTATACATATATCTGCATCTCATCCCTGCATCACAAATTTGTCAGTCTCATCATACATACATATAATTCATATCATCCTGCATGTCAGTCATAAGCATCATATACTGTAAAAATAACATCATAAGTGCATCCATACATTTGCATAAATATCACATCATATAAGCATATAAAATCATCAAAATAGAGTCCCATAGTCCAAAAATAAGTGCATGTATATATCTCAAAAGTGTCATATCATACATCATGTGTCAAATATGTGTATCCGAAAACCTGAGAAGAGTGATGGCGGTGGCTGTGATGGTCCTGCTCCCCTGTCGGGACGTGGCGGTAACCCCACAGATCCCTGTGATGCTCTGCCGGTGCTTGCTAACTGTGTCCTCTCAGAATATGCAGGCACTCATGCCTCCTCTGGCACTACTCCATAATACAGCCCCATATAATACCCGGCCTCTCGGCCTCTGTGTCTTGCCTCTCTCTGAGCGGCCATGGCATCGGTCATCATCTGACCCACACCTACTGCACTGCCTGCCAGTCGCGCTATCTTGCGGTCTGCCCTTTACTCCTCAACATGTCTACGTGCTAGATCCCGCTCTACTGTCAAAGCTGCTATCTGTACTAACATAGCTGCCAGCTCCTCCCCTTGGTCCCCAAACTCCTCAATGACAGAGAACTCCCCGCTATCCACCTGGGCCTGTAATATGTTAAGTGCCCTCTGTGCACTGTCCCCTTGTGCTGTCTCTGATGACATCTCTCCCTAAATCTGGGTCACCTCTGCCTGTAGGCTGCTAGTTGTAGCCTGTGCTATGGCTAATAAACCCTGAACCCTCCCTAGCTCTATCTATAGGCTATCTCACTTTGCCACAATGATATCATATGTCTCCTGGGCTATAAAGCCCACTGGTGGTCCCTGTCCTGGTGGAGGTCCCTGTGGTGGTGGCCCCTATGGTGGTGGACCCTGTGGTGGCCCCTGTAATGGATCTTGATCCTGTACCTATACATCAGGTATAATGGGCGGCTATCCACCTGCTGGTACCTGAACCTGTCTCCTCCACCGTGGTATTGCCACCCTGGGCCAGACTCTCCTTTCGGCCCCTCCATCTCCCCCATCATCATCATCATCATCTCCCTGTCCCTGTCCATCTCCCCCAACCCCTAGCTGCTCATCTGTTTACACTACCCCTGCCACTATCGGCCTAATGGGCCTGTGTGCTGCCCACCACTGTGCATACGCAGGAACTAACCTTGCATCCAGTAGTGAGTCTGTGCCCTGATCTAGGGCACCTCAATCATGCCTATAAATGATGCTCGGGCTATCCGAGGATCTGCACCTATCCCCCATACGCTCCCTACCTCACGGGTAACCAATGGATGCGGGAACCTATCCGGTACTGCCTCTTATACCTGTCCCATTTGCCTCTGTACCCTGGATGGCATATATCGTGATATCATATACACTATCCTCTCGAACAACCAGCAGTCGGTCTGCATGAACCTCATATAATATGAGTCATAGAACCCATCCTCTGCATAAACATTCTACTGCGGGGTCTCATAGCCCCAGGCCTCACATACTGCATAAGGAGCCCATACTATCGCCCCCATCTCATCCAGCCTCCGACGCTAGGATCCCAATAAATCTGTGGCCTTGTAACTAATAGGTGGTCTATACCGACAGACAAAATACTCATATGCCACCTGGGTCTCCTAGTGTCTGATCGATCGTGTGACTGCTATATGCTCCCAGGCCCATACAAGTAAAAGTGTGCATCCAGGCCCTAGTGCTCTACCCTTATGGTAGGCGCACATATGAAGATCATAGTATAGCTGCCCAAGGATGACGTATCCCCAGCAGTACTGGTTTCCATCCTCGACCATGCTGCTTAGCAATTGTGCCTAGCCTATAGGGAATCCTTTGCCTGCATGATCAGGCATGAGACGTCCCCCTATCAATCCTACCAAATAGAGCACCAATCACCATGGCTGTGGCTCCATGGTCATCACTCCCATCCATGATATCCACTACCATGTAATCGACAGATCTATGAACCTCCACCTCAGAGCCATCTCTATGTAGGGTTCTGATCCCTCCACGCAGTACTCAGGTATGACCCCCCGAATGGGCACTCTGTAAATCCTCCATACATCATGAAGGGTGATAGTCACTTCCCCTATAGGGAAGTGAAAGCTCGAGTTGGTGCTGTGCCACCTCTCTATCAATGTAGACATGAGTGCAATATGTGTTCGAAGATGCAGCCAATGTCGCACGTTCTTTAGCCCACATAGCATCACCACTCCCCACTCTGCTGCCGTCAGGTGCTGCTCCAACTCCATAGTCACTAGATAACACTCTCTGGCTTGAAATGTGATCGTCTCCTCCTGCAGTTAGCAAACACATGTCAGCAATCAGATAGCATGCTGGGGCATCGAAAAATGTCCCAAGCTTATTCGGGGCATCAAAAAATATTCTTGAACCCTTGTCTTTTCTCTTCCTCCTCTCTTTTCTTCTATTTTTGGGTCAATTCATGCAGATGACAGTTGACCATCGCAGACGGTGAACTTTCACAGTTGCCAATCTGCAGAGACGACAGATCTTCACAGACGCTAGTCTGCGGAGATGGCGATTTAGGCTACCGTCTCCCTTGCCGCGCAGACAGCGGTGTTAAACATCACCGTCTCCACCGTGCGATTTGTCCCCCAACCCTCGCAGACAGAGATGGGTTGAATCTCCATCTGCGTAGATAACTGTCACCTGTCGGTCGTCTGTGCAGATGATAGTTTGTCGATCACCGTCTGTGCAGACGGAAGACAGGAGATCACCGTCTGTGCTGCGCGCCTATTTTGGGGCATTTATTGCATGTATTTACTCTATTAAAACATTAAATGCATAAATGACAAGGTAAGCGCTCGAATACTCACCGGTGGTCCCGCATTCGTAGGCCACTGGTGTATCTGGACGTGCTCCCCAAGCTGTGCTCACTCTTGTTGCGTTGCCATGACTGTCTTCTTCTTCTCTCTTTTTTCTTTTTGTGAGTGAAAGTGACTTGTCAATGGGCCCCGATTGACTATTTATAACCCCTTGGGACCCATTTCTTCCGCCGGTCTCCCATTTTTCTTGTTTTGGTCCCCGTTTCTCCTCCATTTTTCCTGAACATGCCATGCAATTGGTCTACTTTTCCCATTTTCTTGCCTTTTCGAGAAGATTTTATTAAAAAATTGTATTTTTTTTCTATTATTTTCTCGAGGGGGCACCCTCCTCCGCTCTCGCTACCGTAGGTTTTCTGAACCCTCTGGGGCATCTTATTTTATTTTTTTTGACGCAATGTCACTTTCGACAATGCATCAAAGATGGGCAAAATGTAGACATCCAAAATCATCCTTATATTAATTTAATTAATATTCTCATAACATTATAGTTAATTTTAATTAATTATATTTGTTATATTCTTCTATCTATTTAATTAAATTTATTTAATTAAATATAATTCATTCTCCTTAGTATTTAAATTTAATTTAAATACTCCCCTTTTTATTGTAGTAAATCTTATTTAATACATTATCTCTCATTGATTCCTTTAAATAAAATTTTAATTTATTTATTCCTTCACATGACCTAAATTTTACTAAACCATAATTAATCTAAATCTAATTTAGATTAAGCTAATTTGAACCTAGATCCTACCCTATCTCACATCACTCTCACCAAATAAACCTATTCATTAATTAAGCTAATTTCTTGATTCCTACAACAATTAGTCCTAATTATTTGCTCACACATGTGTAAGAAAATTTTCAAAAATTGACTTTTCCAAATAATCCTTATTTGGTGTCAACAAGATTTCTTACACCTATGATGACACTTTCTTACACTTTTCACAAGTGTCTCATTGGTCTAAAACTCTTACACCCTCTTACACCTTCTTACAAGATCTTTCACATGTGTACTTTAAGTACACTTTGACCCATCACATCCAAAGTTGCTCACACATGTGTGAGCAATGTGGGCCTCTTGCATGGCTTATGTGTCCCTCATGTGGCACCTATGTGGATGTCACATGAGCTCCACCTCATCCAAGCCCTCTCTCTCCTCCAAAAAATCTATAAATAGAGACCATTGTCAAGAGCAAATCATCTCTTATTTTTGCATTGTTATCATGCTAGTTTGTCTCTACAATTTCTTAAAGCATTTAGCATCTTTCATAGAAATTTTAGTTTTTATCTCATGTTTACTTCATACTTTCAATCTAGATATTACATGTTAGGATTAATGGAATGAACTTAGTTGATATTCAATAAATCTTGCATATCATCTTAATGTTAGCCTTGCATTATCATGTTGAATGAACACTTGAGACAAGTTCCTCATACTTGTTCTTGAGTTATTCATTCTCTTAGTTGCATTCAATAGATCAATAATGTGATATATATATTGTATTGGGAGAGCACACCCAGACACCTCTCTAAGAGAAAAATAACAAGGTCTTGGTTGCCCTTATTCAACTCATCAGAGGTCATGATGGAGTTTCTTATTTTTGTAGTATGCTTTAGACATGTTAGTATAACTTATTGATTGTTATTTTTCTAATGTTTGCATGTTGGAACATGCTTCCAATAGGTAGGTTTCCAGCATGTACATTTTTGACTATCTATTTTCTGTCATTTGTGCAGGTCTGTTCGCCGTTTCCGTGGATCACCGTCTGTGCAGATCATCATCTGTGCAGATCACCATTTGTGACGATCCACCATCTGCGTCTATTTTCTTGAGTTTTGTGTTTTTTAACACATGTGAAATTCTAAACTACTAACCAGTTTATGCAGGTTCCGTGAATGATTTTCTAAATTTTATTAGACAAACTTGTATGTTTAAATATTTGTATTGGAAAAGATGTGGTATAAAATAAACTTTACCCAATCTTGAATGCTTAAGGGAAATGAACCTCACAATTCTTGAATGACTTAAAGTGAATCAAACACACCTTTACAAGCTTTCCTTTTTGCTGTGTGAAAAAAGAATTGAACATGTATGTTTAATCACACTATTGTATCTTTTGCTTAGGTAGAAAACACATAGTATTGCTTTAACTAGGTTCAATTTAGAATGAACTCTTTTTGGTGTGTTTGAAGAAGTGTTTTTCAACACTTTTTTTGAGCTATTTTTCATTAGTTTAAAACCCTTAAATTAAGTGACGCTATGATTAAACTATAGCCGTATCCTCTCCCCTTGCCTTTGTGGATCTTGGGTGAAGAGAAAGCTTAGCTTAATCAAGCTTGTAGAGAGACCTGTCTAGAGGGAGCACTTCCCCTTTAGAGGATGATCTCAAACTGGTAATCCCTTCGGCCAGTATAGAAATAAAGTGTGACCCAAAGGTCCCCTTTATCCCTTCAAGCTTAGGTGGTTCGTGTTCAATGGTAGTCCATACTGAGTGAATATTCTCAACATACTGGCATGGTTGAACTAGAGACTTAAGTGTCTCACGCCGTACAAACTGATTGCGGGGATGCCACAAAACCTTGCTAGCAACTGTAACTTAGTAGCCTACCCGATTCACCTCCGAACAGTGACTTATTATAGTACAAAGTTGAAGCAAGATCCCCTAAAGTCACATTTGTTGGTATCCCTCAAGGTTTCTTTGTCCCTTATTGGATTGTTTTGAGATGTGTGTTTGTTCTTTTCTAGTTTTCTTGTTCTTAAAATTAGTTCTTGCTATTGAACAAATTACCCAAAATCGGACTGAAAATAAAAAATCTTCCCAGAATTTTAACACACTACCTTAGACATAGTCGGTTGTCTCCACTCTGGATCTGCCATCTGTGCAAATCACCATCTGTGAAGATCACTGTCTGCGTCTGAGACTGCCATCTCTTCTTCAAAATAGTGAGCTTCAAAAATTGGCCAAGATAATCAAAATTTGACCATCTACAAGACCCTAGAATCACTTGTCCTAAATAATTCATTCGCTTGGCCAAAATCAAATTTTTCCATGACATGACCAGTTTTAAGAAGCATAAGAAAGTTAAACTTTCCACATCTCTAGTCCTTAGAGAGCAAAAGGAAACCACCCGTAAATCCAAGGAATTTCAACACATTGCAACATCCATCAAACAAGGAATTGAACACTCTGAAAAAATTGACAAAATCATTTACAACAATAAAGTTTGCAATTTCATGGCCAAGTTTTCACTCAACAGAGCTTTTGTCACTCTTGAACAATACAATTAGGTAACACCTGGCTTCTGGATCATTCTTCCACTTCTTCTATCATCATTCTTCCTTTGGAGCATTAGATCAAAATAAAATCAAATCTTTGGGTTGAAAGACCTTAATCAAAGTATCATAAACCTTCATCCTCAAACAAACACAACATTGCTTGTAGACCATCAGTCTGTCTCAAGTAATTTAAATCCCTTAGTGATATCTCATTTTGCTTGAGATCACAAGTCCATATTTAAGTAGAACAGGTATTACTTTAAATCCTTTGTGTTTGTATCATCATAAGGTTTAACATGCTTAGGTTTTGTTCCAAAAACCTTTAAATCAATCATCTCAATCAAATCAAATCAATCATCAACCCTCAATCCAATCAATCAAATCAAATCCAATCAAATGAAATCAAAGATCTTTGCTCCATTTCATCTCCTACATCTCCTTGTCTTTCATTCTTCTACCATTGTATGGTTGTCACTTGATCCCAAGCTAGAAACATGAGGCGAACATTATCCAACGCTGTTAATCATGAAGAGAACCCTTTTGCCACACAATACTTTAATGAAAGTGGGGTACGCGCTGAGGAAGTGGCCGAAGAAATGGAATTAGTGGATCAAGAAGAAAGACTGACCCAAGTGATTGACTTCCTTAGAGACCCCTACAATTTGGAAATGGTTGAGAAGGCCATCTTGCATAACAGTGATGTGATATTTCTGAATCTTATCCATAATAGTGTCACAGTTCCTGTTGACTTTGATGAAACACTCCTTACCATAAATGTCACTAAATTCACTGCTGCTGCTACTGCAGCCATGGCTTCTACTTCTAATGCTACATCATCACATGACACTGGTAAAGGACCTATTAGTGAACGTCCTATATCAACACCAATATTAGCACCTATATCAACAACCACATCAATACCCCAATTGACACCTGAAGAAATCCAACAAATCATAAGTGCTTTTCCAAAGAATACTACACATAATAGCACTCAAACAACAACGACTCAAGGAGCAAGTGCTAATGTCAATAACATAGGGCAAGTTTCCATGCCCTTGTCTTCATCTCTATTTCAAACAATGGGGGCAAAAATAGTTGCAAACAATACATCACGAGCCTATCAATATATACCTCCTCCTACCATTGGTATGACCTCCATGGGCTTTTCAACTGCATAATGTGGAGGAGGTGGAGGTTATGTACCCCCATTTTTTACACAAAATACTCCAAATTTCACCTAACAATTCAATGAGCTCAAAAGTATTGTACAAGGTTTACAAAGTGGGGGCAAGAAGGAATTTTCTTTTGAAGAGATTTGTCCCTACCCATTGCGTCTCGATAGGGAGATCCACTCCCTGATCCTGTAAATATTGTACATCTCAAGAGATTCTATGCTTGATCAGTTCATAGTCCGTTGTACAGTAGAAATTGTTCAAAATTCCAAAAAAATAAAAAAAGAAGAAAATCCCAAAAACATTCAGAATATTCAAAAAGCAAAAAAATTAGAAAAAATAAAAAAATCATAAAAGAAACAAAAGCTTGAAAAGAAAATAAAAAAGAGAAAAATAAAATCCGTCCATCTGTGAAAACCACTTCAGTGGCACAATGGATAAGTAGCATGGTGAAAACCTATTTTAGGCGCCATGTGTAGTTAGAACCACCATCAGTTTTTGCCATTTGTCTATATAGCTTGCATCACCTTTCATAATAAGTGTCGCTACCCATATTTGTGCAGGTAGGTCTTTGACCATCCTCTCGCTTTCGCAATAATGATTCCTGCACGACTGAGCTTACCAAATCACAAAACTGAGCTTTGTTCTAGACATAGTGATCGCAAACATTTTACATCAAATCAGCAGACAGATTGACTTTCCTAAATGATCATTCTATTCACGAGCAATTGCCAGTGAATTTTCATTTTCTATCAATCAATCTTTGGCCCATTAGGATGAATCCTTTCGGTGTCGGCTGTTCTATCAATCTTCACATCAAAATTGTTCATGGCAAGAACTTTTGGACAGAATGACCACTTGGTCAGGATGCCTTTTTGTTGATTTTATCTTGTGTTTTACTAGGTCCTTATTGCAACAGCCTCTATCTCTTATATCTTGGTTTGTTATGGTGAGTATCTAGTGAAATACGTGTCCTTTGTGGTATGATCTTCTTGTCATAGTTTGTTAGTGCATTTATGTTTTGATATTTGGTTATGAATATGTATGTCTCACTAGGGGCAGGATTCATGCATCCCAAATCCCTCAAAAGATCTAGATGTACTGCGTCTCCTCATGAGTACCATTTCATAGCTCTCATCATACCTGATATCTCACATTCTTGTTCCTAACAATCTATTTGTTTGAGAGTCTAGTCCACGCAAAGGAACCATGTCACTTGTGTTTTCTAGCACA
>MU227909.1:937910-949825 GCA_018584345.1 Thuja plicata
GCAGTAGATTAGATGAATGAATGGCTAAAGAATATAAAAGTGCAGAAATGTTTTAAAGTTTTAAGTGTTACTGATTCACCCCTCCCCTCTCAGTAACTCTGTTAGTCCTGAATATTTCCAACACATTATGGCATTATCATCATTTCCTCTACCTCAAACCATCTTGACAGTTCTTGCAAGATTGTAACCCTCTGCAAGTTATAGGTCAAATCCACAGATTTGTCACCCTACAACCAAATCCAACTTAGGGTTCTACATGATCCAATCTACCAAGGATGAACTTCACTCTGATACCACCTGGCATAGGGTAGAATAGGAACAACCAGGGCCAATGGCACACCTAACCATCCAGCCAGCCTGTAGAGTAAACCCAATAGAAGAAAACAACACAGAGAACAACACCAAGGAGAGAGGGAACAAAAAAATATCTTTTATTGATTCATTCAATTACAACATACATGCCAAACTGTGAGGCCTTCTGAGTTATGACCAACAAGATTTATGAAAATATAGACTTTTATATCTTCTACCTTCTCATATCATCATCTACTACTTTCCCTACCACCTGATACCTAACCTACTCCTAGAAATCCCTATTTATACTTGCCAAAGTAGCTTACAAAAGATTCTAGAAAATTATAAAGATGGAAGGCTGACCACCAATGGTCTACACACATCCCAAGACAAGATATAAATATTAAATGCACAACAAGAAATTAAATACATAAGTCAGCTCCAAGAAGAACCAATCATAGACAAACTTGGTTAAGAAGAACAGAGCATCAGGTTCGCTCAGCACAGGAAGGAACGCCTGGCCAACACTAGAAAACTCAACACACAGGAACTTGGCCAACACTGGATAATTTAGAACATACTGCATCTCGACAAGAAATGCAACTCGACACTTACTGGAATAATGAACGAAGATGATAATTATGGCAAGGCAACCCAGGATGCTCCTACATCATCTTGAGATTCATGGGGGAAACATAATAGAATCAAGACTAGGGGAAGACCTCAACACATGTCTACAAATTAGACCCAAAGGAATATTTTGGGGAAGAGGAAGTGTTTAGGCGCAAAAATAAAAAATAAAAAAGAAAAAGAAAAACATGGGTCTCCTAGTGAAAACCCCTCTGGGCCACTATCTAACTCTGAAAAGGTAAAAAAAAGGGCGTATCGCTGGTGAAAACCTCCCTGAGGTGCTAGAGGATGAAGACACTTCTCTTCCTCTCATTCATGATTACAAATGAGAGCACTCATCCATTATAATTGAAGAAACTAAGCCCATCAATCTGGGAACAGAAGAATGTCTGAGAATCACATACATTACAACATCATTATCAAAGGCCAAAAAACTAGCTCTCACCACACTCCTCTAGGAAGCTACAATTTAATTTTCATGGTATTACTCTCACATGCCTATATTGGATCCTAACCTAGTCATGAATCATCTTGTTATAGATCCAAATGCCAATCCAGTCAGGCAAAAGCTTCACAAAATGCACCATAAGGTGGCCTTACTAGTCAAAGAAGAATTGGAAAAACTCCTACATGCCAAGATTATTCGTGCCATTGATTACTTGGAATGGATTTCCAACATGGTGCCTATTTCTAAACCAACTAGAGAGATTAGAATATGTATAGATTTTTAAGACCTCAAAAAAGTGTTTCCTAAAGATGACTTCCCCTTGCCAAACATCGACATGATCCTCGAAATCACAACTGGACATGAGATGTTGTCACTCATGGACGCTTTCTTTGCCTATAATTAGATACACATTGTAGAAGAAGATCAACATAAGACAACATTCACAACCCTCTGAGGTACCTTCTACTACAACATGATGCCTTTTGGTCTAAAGAATGTAGGGGCCACATATCAATGAGCCATGATTTCATCTTCTACGACATGATTCACAAGATCCTTGAAGATTATGGGGACAATATCCAAGAAAAATCAAGAATAAGGGAAGATCACCTAGATATAATGGAATGTATATTTTACCACCTCCATCATTATGGCTTAATACTCAATCCAAAGAAGTGTGTATTCAAAGTTACATTTGGAATAATCCTGGGTTTATGTTAGTGAACATATTTGTCTTCACACTAAATGAAACATGAATCAACTATATCATCCTCTCCTAAAGAAAAATAGTTCATAACAGTTGGGTAAGCATATGGTAATCACTTCCCTCTAAATTTTATGAGGTACAAGTCCCTCTCACAAATATTCAAGGAATTTATGATTAAACTACACACATATGTACTTTTTACACAAAAGCAATTACAGATCTCTCATATACTCTTCGGTATAGAGGTAATTTCAAAAATTATACACAAGATCAAGACAAGTCCAAAAAAACACAGTTTTTCCAACTCCTAGAGATTTAATTTTCTATTTTAAGGATAAAATGAACCACTTTGGAAAGTTTTATGATCGCGAAACAGATGATAAATAATGTAGAGTAAACAATGTATCAAATCACAAAGGAATCAATGCACCACAAGCTTAAACTCAAAGATTTAAACCAGAACTTTGCATTAATATATATATGTGTGTGTGTGTGTGTGTGTGTGTGTGTGTACACACACACACACACACACACACATGTATTGTAATGTGTAAATTTGGATGGTCTCCTAAATAGAGTTTGTACAATAGAGATTTGTATATAAAAGAGACCTATTCCATATTCAACCATTTACATTTAATTTTTAATTGATAAGGGATATAGATTAGGAAATGAAAGCAAAGATTAATGGAGTAAAATACCTACCTCACATCATAGTAGAGCTGAAAATATCATTTTTTCTAAAGTCTATGTTGAGTTTCAGGAAAATATGAGATTGGATTTGGAATAGAAATGCAGAAATGAACAAAACCCATAAATCTTTTTCCGTTCTTACATAGTTCTGATTTGTACCCTCAAGTCAATGTCACCATTTACCCAGAATTTTTGATTTTGACCTAGGGAAGAATCAACCTAAAAATTCTCCGGCAAGAAATTTGTTTTTAGATACCGAAAGTTTGCCGAAAAGGGTATTTGAATCTGCACTCCGATCCACTATTTCTGAACTTGTAACTCCCAAAACAACACCTGCAAATATCTGAAAAAAGAGGGGTTTTGGGGTGGATATATAGGGTTTTTCCTTAGTCAAACCCCCATTTTGATGATCTCCGCCTCCATGAATATCCAAATATAGTCAAATATGTGTGTGTGTTTTTCTCTTGGAAGGATCTTCAAATGTGCAATGCCAAGATCTAATCCTCTAGATTAAAACCCTAACATGAATTGAAAATGAGAAAGTAATGCATAGATTTGAATATGATAAAGAAAGCATACCAAGCCCCCAAGGCTAAAGTATTCCTACCAAACTCACAATCCGTAGTTTCTATCCCATGATACTATCTTTTGAATGCTTGAATGTTGAAAATGGTGGATCCAAGAAGAAGGAAGGAAGGAAGAAGTATCTCTTGCTCCAAAGACAATCCACAATGGCTTGTCAACCAAAATTATTGTATGTGTCAATAAATCATACTATCTTATCCTTCTATATCATCCTCTTGCTTTCTTGCATCATCATCATTTCATAATCGTAATTGCATCATATCATCTTACGATATTCTCTCATGAACAAATGAAGGCAAAAGAGAGTGTTTATATAAATATCTCAATATAGACCTCCTAGGTCAATGCAAGGGACCCAAATTCAAATTTCACCTTGAATTATGGTCCAATTACAATAACCAATGAAGGAGGGGATGTATTAATTTGAATATTGGGGAAAACACTTCCACATCCGGACCCGGGGACCTATTTTAAGTTTTAGAACCCCGATAAGCTTGAGATTTGAAAGAGGGGACCATCTCCTGACAGAGGTCAAGGTCAACCTCAACCTTGACCTAGGTCAAGGATGACCTAGAACTTGACATAGGTCAATTTTGACCTCGATCTTGACCTAGATCAGAATCGACCTCAACCCAGACCTGTGGTTTCAGGGTGGTCTCCTTGGAAAATCTACAAGATTCCCAGGTCAACTGGGGACCCAGGAAGGTGAGAAAACACACCAGAATGCTGGATAGAGGCACAAAGGTGAAAGAGTGCGTATGATGAAGATTTGGGAGAGCCAACACATAGGTTCTACCTAAAAATGAAGCCATAGAAAGGGAGATTATGGAGGACCCAAAGGATCCTAACCCTAATTTCACCTAGAAATGCAGAATAAAGTGCATATGCATCCTAAATGCAAATATAATATGCAAGTGTACTAAACAAGGGTGATAAACCTACCAAAATGGAAGTTCTTCCATTTTAAGATGATACATTTATCCCCCACTTTAGCTTAGGTATGACACTACGTGAATAGGCAAGCTAAAGTAAGAAAACATTGTAAAGTAAAAAGGATATAGCCAAGTCCTCAATGTGGAGATCCTGCAAGAAAAAGTTAGTATCCGCAACCTACAACACACAAATGAAAATCCATAGAGCACCTAAGTCTTACTAAGATGATTTTGAGAAGTGCATAGAGCCCCTTATGCCCCCCAATTTTGACTTACTAATTCTGAAAGGTGAAACAAGGTGATAAAGTTAGATCTATACAATGGATATGCAAATTATTGAAAATTCCATTTCCTAAACTAGTTAGGAAGATTCAAAATCTTCCTAAACCAATTCATGAGGTTATGTATCTGAATCATGATTCCAACACCACTAACGAAACTAAAAATGGAGCTACCAAATTCAAGTTATGATGAAAAGAGTGAATGTCTATCTAAATGCATGTAAAAGGAAATTCAAATTTGACCTAGGTAAATTCAAATAAAACCCTAATTTGCAGCTATAAATAAGATGAAGAAACACTTATCTTCTCATTCTTACCATTTACAAAGCTTGGAAACATGGCACAAAATGCCGAAGAGAGAAGAACTTTGAGCGAGTCACATGGAGGTCCTAAGAGAGTGTCTGGCCAATGGACAACCATTGCCTGAGGTAGGTTCCTTGTTTCGGTATTTGTGATTGAGAAATTCCTATTTTTATAAGGGAGGTTGAACTTGACCCAAAAAGGTTGACCCTAACCCAGTTATGTCAACCTTGACCCTTAAAGGATGACCATAACTGGGAAGGTCCTATCCTTTCTAGGGATAAGGTCGACCCTAACCCAAAAAGGTCAACCCTAACCTAGAAAGGTCAACCTTGACCCAAAAATGTTGACCTTGACTAGGTCAAGTGAGTATTGTAGTTGTTAGATGATAAATTACTGATATGATACTATTTGTGCTGACATGATCTTGTCCATCTCTGAGAGCACCCCTTTGGAGGGCTTTTACTGACTGTCAAAGAGAACTTGTCCGAGTTATAGTTAGATGAGATACAACTATTGAGAGATGTGGGATTATACTGGGTAGAAGTCCTACCATAGATGAGGTTCCATCGATCCATGATATCAGCCATGATAGAAAGGTGGGATGAGGACACTTTTTCCTTCCATCTTCCATCAAGAGAGATCACAATCACACTAGAGGATGTATACAGGATCCTACGACTTCCAGTCCAAGGTGAGCCTATTAGAATGAGAGTGCAGCGGGGTCCTCCTGAGGTGTTTTCAGATAGGGACTATTGTTTGGGATGAGTACCATAGATGAGGACCTAATCAGATTAGATCACTCTATCAGCCATACTAGGAGGTCTGACACCCTTGGTATAGAGAGTGATGCTATGTATACTCTCTTTGGTTGTAATACCCAACACAAAGGGTACAATTTTCTTAGCACCATTCACCCATCTTGTACATAGGATGGAGAGTGACATGATTGTTTTCTCATGGGGCCACAACATATTAGCCCATCTTTACCATGAGTTGAGTCAGCTAGTGAGATTTCAACAGGAGAGTCTTACAGTATGTACCTTGCTACAAGTTTGGATGTTTGAGCATTACCTGATAGATGCAAGCACACTGAGAGATTTTGCATGTATGCTAGGAAATGTCTGAAAGTACATGGATATCCTCTTTTGGAGGGTACACTTTAACCGTATACTAGGTATTGATGTGATATGGAAACCATACTTTTAGATGATAGAATGACCAGATACTTGACACTAGTTGAGACACTCCCAGTAGCGCAAGCTGCTAGAGGGTCCTACCAGTCATGTAGTGATGCCGTATTATTATGATAGAGTGATGAGATAGCTTGGTATGACATAGGGGGTCCCCCAGATAGTAACTTGGTATGCATATCTGATGAGATACTATCAAATACCTGAAACCACATGCCAAACCACAATAGAAGATATTGTAGATAGCGAGACAAATGAGGCTGAGGATATAGTGATAGATCCCAATGTATCCCACTCAGGTGTTAGTAGAGATTATATCAGATATTGGAGTCTATAGGGGACCCACCCCATCTTCCCTAATGACTACCCTACTGTACGCCTCTCTCTGTGGTCCCCACATCTTTCCAAAGGTGAGGGTTAGTAGCAAAGGTTCAAAAATGAATGCAAATCAAGTATATAATGACTACTAAATGAATAACAGAAACATGAGCAATAAAATGTACAAGTAAAAGAAAGGAGGACAAATAAATGCAAACCCCACAATGCTTGAAGCTTCTATTATTTCTCTCTACTCCTTCTGAAACATTGTTCTTGATGCTCAGTATTGGCGAGGCAACGTCTATGACTGAGAAGCATCAAGAATTTGATAATTGAAATGTGTGTGTGGTCGCAAGATGGCTTGAATGCTAGAACCAAACTGACGGAGTAATGGCGTACGAGAGCTTGAAATCTTGGACCCTTCAAATGGTTATGAAGGGTTTATTATATAGGAATTGGTGATGAAATGAACGGTTGAGATCAATCCCAGAGATAGGGAGATGAATGGTTGAGATCAAAAGGAACTGGAGAGGTCCTCAGTAAACTCCACCTCTTCATTTGGTAAAGAGGAGATAGAGTTTGGTTGACTGAAGAGCTAATGGTGAGTTACCTTTTTGAACTGAAGAGGTGGGTGAAGCTACCCATGTGGACTGGAGAGATGGGTGGAGTAACCCATGTGATCTGGTTGGAGCTATCTCTTTGAAGATAAATGAATATTTAATTCATTTATTTAATAATTATTTTCAACATGTGAGATAATTGAATTCTTTTTGATTAAGAATTTCTTTATTTGATGAAATTAAATTAATTTAATTAGTAAGTTTAAATATTTGGATTTAAACTATAGGAAATTGATTTTAATTAATTAATTAATGATAATTAATCAATTAAAGCTTAATTAATTAAATAAAATCAACTATTTAATTAATTTTGGGAATTTGATTAGATGATTTGGGGAATGAAACTAGAGGAAAATAGATGATTAATTAATGATTAAAAAACCATTAATTAATAGATGAAAATTAGTGTTTTTAATGTAAAGTCGCAAGCCTGTCCATTTTAGGGTGTCTACATTTGCCCCTCTTTGATGTGATGTGACTTGTCACAGTGTGTCAAAGAATATTCAGATTTGATCCTGCCCTAGCTTGCCCCAGTGATAGCAAGTGGACTATATGCCCCCTCAACAAATTAAGCCTAGAAAAATGAGTCAGATGAGCATTAATTTGTTGAAAAAGTGATTCACTATATGATGATGATGAATTCATTCCTATGTTAGTTATGATGTTATTGATGATGGATGCATTGATTATATGATCTACTATGCACATGTTTTGGAATTTTCTTATGCAATAAATGAATGCAATCTACCATGTGCAAAATTTTTGAGTAATGCATGTGTTAGTTAGAAGGAAGTTAGTTTGGATAGACGTGCTCTGAGATTGATCTAATAGAATGTAATGATAGAAAGGATGTTCTTTTTGCATTTTTTTGGATAAATATGATCTGATAGAAAGGATGAATGTCCCAAGTCCCTGCCCCAGTTTCCAATAATTGTCATCATTGCATCTTTTTTGTATTTTTTGATATTCCAAAAGAGCGTCGAATGATCCAGATCACATACCACCTGGATACCACCATGACCTCTTGATAGCACAAGGAGTAGAGAGATTGAATAGAAAGAGACACATAGTGTACCCAAATATTGACCATCTGGATTCAACTGTGTTCCCTGTTTGAAAAGAAAGAGAGCCAAGAGCACCCAGATATTGACCATCTGGATATCGCTTGTCCTCTGAATTAATCTAAAATAAAGAAACCAAGATAGAAATCCTATGCACCCAGAGTCCATCTGAATAACACTGTGAGCTCTTGATTTGTGAAAGGGAAAGCCAAGCAAACAAGATAGAACTCCTACGCCCCTAGAGTCCATCTGGATAGCATCGTGAGCTCTTGTTTGCAAACATAAAGGGAAAGACCATAGAAACCAAGATAGAACTCCAAAGCAACTCAGAGTCCATCTGAATAGAACTGTGAGCTCTTGATTCTATAAAGCAAACAAGCAAAATAAAAGAGAAGGAATGTACAATTCTTTCCCAAGTTTTAAGCTTAGATCGTGGAACTGCACGGCTGCCAGATAAGTGACAGCACCTACCGCATTTATCCTAAATCATCATGGCCTTGAAATCAAAGTGAACATTCAACAGACAACAATCAAAGAAAATAAGTCATGATCTATCATAGCTACTCTCCTCACATGGTGGATCCTAGAGTAGCGAAAGAACATAACCCCGAAATATAGACTGACATCTGACTGACTTGACTGACCTAGTCAACATTTTTGTGTGGTTCCTCGATGCAATTGGATCTCTTTATTGGCTCAACTCTTTGGATAGGCTTGTTTGGCTTGATTGCTTTGATCATGTTGGCAACTGATTAAGCTGTGTCAGATGGGCCAAATGCGTGTTTGCAAAGCTCATGATTGTGACAGTATTGATTGATAGATTTGATTGCTCTGATCATATTGGTAGCTGATCAAGCTGTGTCAGATGTGCCCAATGCTTATTCACAAAGCTCATGATTGTGACAATTTTGATTGATAGATTTTGATTTGATCAATTTGGCAGCTGATCAAGCTGTGTCAGATGGGCCCAATGCTGATTTGCAAAGACAATGATTGTGACAATTGATTGACTAGGCATGCTTTCCCCTTGCTTTCTTGATAACCGAGTTGGTTTTATTGCTTTGGGATTTTTGCAATTTTCTGAATGTTTTTCGATGAAGATTGATTTTCTCTTGAATTTTGATCTTTTAAAGATTTTTGATGAGTTTTCCAATTTTTAGGATTTTTGAGAACTTTTGGAATTGCCCCCTAGTCTGGTGGACCAAAAAGGAACCATGGGTAAGTGCTTGGTGCCCATAGGGGATTTGCTTTTGGATATTGCTTGGGATAGTTAGTCTTGCATTTTGAAGTGGGCTCAAGCTTTTTGGAGCTCATTGATGGTGAAGCTAGTTTTGAACACTTGGTGCCTGATTGCCAGGTTTTCACCAAGGTATCTACTCAATAGCACCTGATTTCCAGGTTTTCACTGAGAGAATGATGTTTTTTTTCTCTTTACTTTTTTTCTTTTTTTACTTTTTTGTTGTCGCCAAGGTGCCTAATTGCCAGGTTTTCACTAAGGTAACTTTTGCATTTTTTAATTTTTTTGGTATTTTCTGGATATGTAGATAAATGCCTTAACCATAGAGACCTTTAAGGGTAGAACCTCTTTAGGTGCATTCTATTGATGTATCTAGGGAGCTGATCTCCTTTTGGTGTTGCTAGTATAAATGCCCCACTCTCAATAGAGGTGACAATAACAAATGGTCCTAGCCAGTTAGGCTCAAACTTACCAGGTTTGACTCGCTCTACTTGATTCTTCTGATTCTCCATGAGGACAAGGTCTCCTACCTCAAATTTTCATGGCTTCACCTTTTTGTGATAGTTCTTTCTAAGGTGATTCTGATAGCCTTGTAAGTGGTCGAAGGCATGCTGTCTTCTTTCATCTAGTAACTCTAGCTCGCTGAGCCTTGCTACTCTATATTCTTCGTCGAAAACCAAGTTCTTTAATGATATCCTCAGGGATGGGATTTCCACTTCGATGGGTAATACTACCTCTATTCCATAGACTAGGGAGAAAGGAGTTTCCCCCGTTGGTGTTCTCACACTAGTTCTGTATGCCCACAATGCAGGACTAAGCTGTAGATGCCAGTCTCTCCCTGATTTGTTCACTATTTTCTTCAGAATCTTCAAGATTGTTTTATTCATAGCTTCAAATTGTCCATTTCCTTGAGGGTAGTAAAATGAGGAGAACCCTTGTTTTATATGGAACTATTCACATAGGTCTTCAACATCCTTGTTTTGGATAGGGGTACCATGATCCGTCAGGATTGTTTGGGGGATCCCGTATCAACAGATGATGTGATTAAGCATGAACATTGCTATCTATTTTCCAGTGATGTAAGTGAGGGGAATTGCTTCCACCCACTTTGTGAAGTAATCCATTGCTACTATGATGTACTTGTGTCCATTTTCTGAAGAAGGTGTTATCTTACCCACTAGGTCAAATCCCCACATTGAAAATGGTAACGGTGATGTGATGGGATTTTATTCCTGGGCTAGTGCATGGATGAGGTCTCCATGAATTTGACACTATCTACACCTTTGGACATGCTTGTGCGCATCTGTTTCTATTGTTGGCCAATAGTATCCCATGTGGATTATTTTCTTAGCTAAGCTGCTGCCACCTCCGTGGGTTCCACATATTCCTTCATGTACCTCGTACAAAGCTTTCTAGGATTCCATGGAAGTGAGACAATGTAGTAATGTTCCATCGAGACTTCATCTGTATAGAGTAGTGGAGAGGAGGGTATACCTAGAGGCTTTGCAGATGAGGGATTTTCTCTGGTTCCTAGACAAGTTTGGGGGTAAGACATTATTTTGGAGATAGCTATAGACATCTTGGTACCATGGGGATTTAGGACCAACATGGACACACGCTGATTCTGTGATAGATGCCTAATGTGATGGCACCAAGAGTTGCTCCACTAGAAACTAGAATTTGGTATCGTTTCCTGGCATATCAATCAGTGATGCTATGGTAGCCA
This sequence comes from Thuja plicata, assembly GCA_018584345.1. Lineage (NCBI taxonomy): Eukaryota > Viridiplantae > Streptophyta > Pinopsida > Cupressales > Cupressaceae > Thuja > Thuja plicata. Next base: position 948,935 of record MU227909.1, read on the forward strand.
TCACATCTGCCACTTTGTTCTATGCTCTTGGGACTTGCTCGAAGAGAATGTAATGAAACTTGGTGCGCAGTTGTTCCCTCTATGCTTTGTAAGGTATGAGCTTGTCATATTTGGTCATGTAATCATTGTTGACTTGACTAATGACCAGCCGTGAGTCTCCAAAGACCTTCAGGTTTTTGATTCTCCATTGGATTGCTATCTTTAGACCAATTAATAGTGTCTCATATTTTTCTATGTTGTTGGTCCATGGGAAGTTGAGTCTAAAGGACTTTGGAATTGTATCATGATCTAGGGTGATAAGCATTATCCCTACCCCCACTCTATGGTTTGTACATGATCCATCAAAATAAAGTTGCCATACTTTGATCACCGGTTGTAGTGTCATGATAGATTCGTTAGGAAAATCATAGATAATAGGCTGGTGGTCTTGAATCGGTGCCTTTGCTAGTTGATCAGAGATCACTTGTCCCTTGATAGCCTTTCTTTCTACATACTCAATGTCATACTCACTTAAGATCATTACCCACTTGGCCAGTCATCCCATGAGTGCTGCTTTGCTTAGGAGGTACTTAAGAGGATCAATATGTGCAACCAATTTCATTTGGTGACTCAAAATGTAGTGTCTTAGCTTTTGTTAAGTGAACACAACTGCTAGGCATGACTTCTCAATTGGCATTTAGTTTAGCTCATATCCAACCAAAGTATTGCTTAGATAGTAGATGACCCTCTCCTTTCCTGCATCATCATGTTGTGCCAAGAGAACACCTAATGCTGATTCTGTCACTGAGATATATAGAAGCAATGGTCTACCTTGTACTGGTGGTACCAATATAGGAGATTTAAGAAGGTAGTCTTTGAATATCTGAAATGCTTGTTCACATTGCTCTGTCC